>JAJOZX010004458.1:0-27500 GCA_023014485.1 Bathynomus jamesi | reverse complement strand
TCTGAGCTGGAGGATGAGGACTCCAAAACCGCTTCGTTGGATACTGCCTCCATTTCAGCTGCTGATCGCTTTCTTCGTTTCTCCTCTTCGTCCCGACGTCGAGTACAATCTTTGACTTGGCGCTGATGGGTCATGTCCAAACCTGCCATTGAACCTGGACGTCCTTTCTGGCGCTGCTGCTGAAGGAACTCCCAATCCTCTGGGTACTTGACCAATTTCTCACAATCAGCGTGGGCGATGTCAAAGAGATGATCGAGGCGTTCAATGAATTCTTTTTCTTTCGTCTTGTGTGAATCGCTCGTCCTTGAGGCGTGTTTTTTGAGTCCTTTCCACTCCTCGAAGACTTTATCCAGTTTGCTGACGCAGTGTGTCTCGAGTCTGGTTGGAATGTGAGCTTTCTCCCAGAAGGACATCACTGCTCGAAGTGACTTCCTCAACGCGTCACGTATTGTCATTTTCTTTTCATGGTGAAGGTAAAGGAAGTAACCGAATGCTTGCCTGTAGGAAGGAAGCTTGCATCCTTTCACCTCATCAACCGCTGCCCCTAATAGGTATATACACTTCCGGGTTTCCATCACCAGAAATCACGTAGCTGAAATGAGAAACGGTGAATCGTTAAGTATTGTTCACTTTATTTCTCAGATATTCAGACACACACAGATACACACACACACACATATATAGAGATATATAGATATCTAATGAACGATTATGGAGACGCCGCGCAAGCATTAAACTTTGGAAGGCGGGGGCGACCTTTTATAGTTATTCAAATAAAAAGATTTTTCAGTCACCATGTTTTTTTTACCAATGGAATAGATTCGCGGGGTGTCAGCATGAAAATTTCAAACTTTGCATTTAAGTGACACCCTAATATATATATATATATATATATATATATATATATATAGAGAGAGAGAGAGAGAGAGAGAGAGAGAGAGAAAGTTTGGATCAAATGTAGAATTCGGACCCCAGCCTTCTTTAGTTAGCTTTATAAGGCTAACTAACGAAAATATCATGACCTAACCTAACCAATCGTTAGGTTAACTGTACGCCCTTGACGATTGGTTAGGTTAGGTCATATTATTTTCGTTAGTTAGCCTTATAAAGCTAACTAAAGAAGGCTGGGGTCCGAATTCTACATTTGATCCGAAAGTTTTATTGTTTCACTTCTAAAGAAAAATGTTTCGCATATGGTCGTTTATCTTATAAAATGATCTGTGAAAAAAGAAACTGGCGTGTATTATGGAGTCAGACATGTATCTATGGTTACGAGGAAATGGCCTCGGTGATGTGAAAGTCCATTCGAAATACAAAAATAAATATTCTTTTCTGTACAGTTTAACCTATCGGATGCGGTATGGAAAATTAAGCTAACGAGAGATAAAATGCATTGTTAAGCAGCGTTTACTTCAAAAAGGAAACTAAAAATATTTCTTTACTCTACATTTGGTTTGCTGAAAGCCTCAAAGCTGCGTTTTTTATCTTTTGTTGAGGTTCTTTGGTGATCGTACATGGAAAACGCATTTAAATGCACCCATGTCCATTTTAAAGTTTGGCTTTAGTACATTCAAACACAGCAATGTAGTTTTCACTGAATATAAAATTTCTTTTCTTTTTTTTTAGTTTTTATATAAATATTCAGTACATCATCTTATGATGCTTTCCGCATGATCACAGAAGTTATAAGAAAATTATAAATAACTAGTTGATATCATATTTTGTATGGGGTAGTATTTGAAGTCTGTTTTTTCGGTTTTTGAGACGTTGTTGATATTAGATAAATATGCTGTATATAAAGATGGGGTAAAAAATATGAGCTTTGTGGTTTGATTATAATGTTTTGTAGTGAGCTCCTTTGCTTTGTGAAAAGATTGAAATATTACTAATTGGAATTCAGAAACTATATATATATATATATATATATATAAATAATGTCTTTTCACTTTCGTACAATTTTTCGTTGGGGCGAGCAAACAATAAGTATGATTGTGGCTACGGTGGATTCGGCGGATCAACTTGAAAATTTCCCCTTTAACAACTTAGTGATAAAAAATATATTAAAAGTTTTGCTTATGCAATAGAAGTCGGGATACTTTAAAGTTTTCCTTTTAATATTAATGTATAAATTAAAGGTTTTTGTAGGACTCGTATTGTAGCTAATTAAATTCTTAAACTGTTTTAAAATGTATAGAGAGTTAATAAAACAGTGTACAATATAAAGAATTCTGTGTAATTCTTTTATTATCAATGTTGGTAAAATACTTAGTTCTTTTGCCCCGCAGAATATGGAGACATTTTGCCTGTCTCTTGTGGACAGTGTAAAGCTTTCGCTGTTAGCTAATTTGTTTAGAAACAAAGTAATGATAAAAGTAGCTGATCGTGATTCACCTACTAATTATTATAATCTGTAAAAAGTTTAAAAAATTACTAATTGTATTTCAGAAAATTAAATAGGGGTAGCTAAAGTGGAAACATTAAAAAATCTTCTGTTCAAGTTTCGATTGAATGCATGCTTGCGTGTCATTGTACTTCAGTATTTTAGGAGAATTGTTTTGTAAAAAGTAAAAAAAATTACTAATTGGAATTCAGAAACTATATATATATATATATATATAATAGTATGGCTTCCTTTAGCATATAAATAGATTTAACGTCAACTGCTTCATTTACCGTTTTATATGATAGTTGTATAATCTCTCGTATATCTATCAAATATGAATAATTCAGAAGTTTCGGAAGAGAGTAGTGTACCTTCGTCAAGTAAATCTAGTTCATTGTCAGCACAAAGAAAAAGCTGCCTCAAAAATTCTGAGGGTAATCATAACATTGTCTGCACTGATGAAAGTGACTTTGTAAGTGATGGTAGAAACAGCGTTGACAAAATTGAAGTTAAAAATCGTGAACCGGAGATGGAATGACGAAATTTGAAAGGATTGTGCTGCAAAATCGCCACCAAAAGTAAAATTCTGTGATAATGTACTAACTTATACCGTTGTTGATTGTTGTAGAAGGGGACCTTGGGAAGAGTGTGCTTGGGACAGATTAAGATTTCACAGACGAATTGATGAAACTGAATCTAGTTTAAAACCTGTATTGAATCCTGAACATCGGCGAAAAGTATTTAATAGAATGCAAGCTTTAAAGTATTAGGTTACTGTTGTTTGTGATCACCAAATCTATGCAGTTTGGTTTTTTCTTGTGTTTTCTGTTATTTCTTTTGTTAACATAATTTCATTAGCCAGAGTTATTAGCAATATATATATATATATATATATATATATATATATCTGAAGAAGTTACGCTAATGTTACACATTGAAATCTATGTTACAACAACCTCTCGTTCAAATGCCGACTGACATACAATTTATATGTAAAATTTAGCAGCGATAGGATTTCACTCAAGAATTGAATACTATAAAAGTAGGGTTTGTAAGAGAAGACCTACTCTCTCCTTCACCAGCTCAATACTCCTCTAAAGAAACTTAGCTCCTTTCACTTGAGAATAAAGTTAACTCCCAATTTATCCCTTTGGTGTGAAAAATAAAATTTCGAATTTGCTTCTTTCTGATGCTCTTTCCTTTCTTGTTATTTTTATATTGGTTTTTATTTCAATAATATTTTGATCCGATATTATAGTTGGGGTATTTCTACATTATCTAATCAATAAAAATTAATTATGATATTATTTACACTTCGTTGTATATTTTTAAATTACACTTTCAAAATAACCGCGAAGTGCAAAGCAAAACGATGTGATTGTAAACTCAATTATGTGTGAGTTTAGTGTTTTGCGCCTTAAAACAAAGTTAGTGTATTTATATATTTAACATAATTGTGTATATATATAATATATATATTATATATATATATATATATATCTGAAGAAGTTACGCTAATGTTACACATTGAAATCTATGTTACAACAACCTCTCGTTCAAATGCCGACTGACATACAATTTATATGTAAAATTTAGCAGCGATAGGATTTCACTCAAGAATTGAATACTATAAAAGTAGGGTTTGTAAGAGAAGACCTACTCTCTCCTTCACCAGCTCAATACTCCTCTAAAGAAACTTAGCTCCTTTCACTTGAGAATAAAGTTAACTCCCCAATTTATCCCTTTGGTGTGAAAAATAAAAATTTCGAATTTGCTTCTTTCTGATGCTCTTTCCTTTCTTGTTATTTTTATATTGGTTTTTATTTCAATAATATTTTGATCCGATATTATAGTTGGGGTATTTCTACATTATCTAATCAATAAAAATTAATTATGATATTATTTACACTTCGTTGTATATTTTTAAATTACACTTTCAAAATAACCGCGAAGTGCAAAGCAATAACGATGTGATTGTAAACTCGATTATGTGTGAGTTTAGTGTTTTGCGCCTTAAAACAAAGTTAGTGTATTTATATATTTAACATAATTGTGTATTATATATATATATATATATATATATATATATATATATATATATATATATATATCCTGTACAGCTATATTGATGGTTATACGTTTTGTATTTCTTATTTCTGAATTTGTAGTTTTTTGATCATTCCAATGTATATTTCTTCTTCTGAATAAACAGAATGCTGCAATGGTGTTTTATTTAATTCGGAGAAGAAAGGATTGTCAAAAGTAAATAGACGGTATACATTCTAAGGTTTTAGAATATGTGAAAACGAATGGTAAATTGAATATTAATCTAAGAGATATGTTAATGGAACGATTTCTTTTTTTCAATTGTCTAGTGATTTTTTTTCTGAATAACATTAAGGAAAAGGTGCTCTTGCTTTTAAGAACGGCTACTCGTGTGGATTAAAATAAATGGTGTTCGCTGACAACAATCCTCATATATATAAAAAATTAAAATTAATGGTGGTATTTAGCAATTCTCCATAATATAAATAAAAATTAAAATAAATGGTGATATCTAGCAACTCACCCTAATAATGTATACGTGAACAATTGAAAACACTATTTGGCAACTCGTGTAAATTAAATAAATTGTGGTATGTAGCCACTCACCCTAATAAGGTACATCTCAACATAATTAAAATAAATGGTAGTATCTGGTAATCCCTTCATATGAATAAAAACATTATTTGGCAACTCGTGTGAATTAAGATAAATGGTGGTATCTAGCAACTCACCCTAATAATGTATACCTGAACAATTAAAATAAAAAGTGATATATGGCAACTCGTGTGAATTAAGATAAATGGTGGTATCTAGCAACTCACCCTAATAATGTACACCTGAACAATTAAAATAAAAAGTGATATCTGGCAACTCAACCTACCTCTATATAAGAGCTGCTTGGCTTCAGAATGCTCATAATGATGAGAACTTTGGCGGAATAACGAACTCTTCCCTTCCTTCTTAGGTTAAGACTTAGGTTAGGTTTCCCTTTGGGGGTAAGGACATCCCACCTTCTCCCCCAAAGACCTCCTCCGTCTCCTCTCCTTTCTCTTCCTCTCTTAGGTTAAGGCTATCCCTTTGGGGGGAGGTCATCCTCCCTTCTCCCCCCGAAGCTCCCTCCCCTCTCTCCCCTTCATTGCATACCCCTTCCCCCTTTGCAACATATACCACCCCTTTGCAACAAACCCCACCCATTTTGCAACATACCCCCCCCCCTTTGCAGCATTGTTCGTTATCTCTGCAACATTCTTGCAGTCGTCCATTTTTCGCCCATACTACTTGCAGTGCCAGCGTAGCTTCTTGCTCTTCTAGATTTTTAAATTCAGAGAGCAGCTTTCTAAATTTTGAAGTCCAAATATCTTTTTCCTGCAAATCGGCTAATTCAAGTTCTACTTCTGCTTGGTCAACTCCTGTAAATGCTGAAAAGTTGAGCGTAGAAATATCTGCTTCAAGTGGTTTTATCACGAATGCCAAAGTCTCCTTTTCCCTTCGAAATTTTTGAAAACGTCCTTCAAAATCTTTCTGCATTTTTATAAGAGCATTTTGTAAGGGCTCTGTATCCAGATCATTGTTTGTAGCTTCTCGGTACTTTTTTAATGAGGGGAAATGATTCATTGAACGGGTGGCAATATCTCTGACAAGCAGTGCTAATTTTCGTTCAAATGATAACACCTCTTCTAAAAGGAAGACAGCAATGTTTCCCTTTCCTTGCAGTTTCCTGCTAAGGTTAGTTATTTAAGTGTGAAGTAATGTCCACCATAAAATGAAATTTTTGCAGCCATTCAGGGTTTGTGAGCTCTGTATATTCATGGCCTTTTTTCATGAATAAATCTTTTAACTTTTTCCAAACAGATTGCAAATCGTTCAAGTACCCTTCCCCTGGAAAGCCATCGCACCTTGCTGTTAAGGAGAAGGTCCGAATACTAACAATTAACCTCTTCTAGAAATTCACGAAACTGGCGGTGATGTAAGCCTTTTGCCATTATTTTGTTAACATTTTTCATTACTAACGACATTACGTCTGTGAACTCTGAGAGAAAAGATTGTGCACACAAAGCTTCCTGATGAACGATACAGTGAAAAGATATTATGTCATGACCAGTCTCTTTCTTTAATAGAGAAACGAAACCTTTGTGTACCCCTATCATACTCGGTGCACCATCAGTCGCAACGGAAATAATGCGGCTTGTTTGTATTCCTTTTGTTTTCAAACAAGTGATAATAGCTGATAAAATATCTTTCCCCTCGTCTGACCAGTGATGGGTAGAAAATCAATGAGTTCCTCTTGTGGGCCATCGGAATTGACATACCTGCAGAGAAGGGCAATTTGTGCAATGTCATTAACATCACATGACTCATCACACGCAATAGAAAATGTCTGGGCGGAGTTGATGTCCTCAGTTCGCCGAATGGTAATTTCTCTGGCCTACTTCACAGCTCTGTCCCTCACCGTCTTTGCTGACAATGGCATGTCTTTAATTTTTTTTAACAATTTCGTTTTTGTTCTTGAAATCACTGAACAGATACTCCGATGCTTTAATGAAACAGTCTTTCAGATATTCACCATCTGTGAAAGGCTTCCCTCCTTTTGCCAATTTTTATAGAGTGGTATGAAATAATCTTCTCGCTCTTTCTGGCACCTAGCCAGGAACCTCTCCAATAGGAGTGGCAGTGCTCCGGGTTTGCTGGCTCCAGCTCCGGAGTGCTTTAGTCACTCGGCTCCTGCTCCAGGCCAGCTCCAGAGCTGCGAGTGACCCCCTAGCTTCAGCTCCAGAGCTGCGAGTGACACCCCAGCTTCAGCTCCAGAGCTGCTCCAATATCCCCAGCTTTATATCCTAAATTAAATACTATATGCACATTCGTACACTCAACATCAGCGGTTCGGTTTGTTTGCAACTAGTGTTTTACATGCTCAAAGAAAACCGTTCAACGTTAAACCATCCAAAACACCAAACGTTAGTGATCGGCTCCCATCCCCTAAACTTGCTGACATTCACTATAAGTGGAGCAGCTCCAGACTTCACTCCAACTCCAAGTTCCAGAGCGCTCCCTCTAGCTCCAACTCCGTAGTAGAGTTTAAACAATTGGCCTGCTCCGCTCCGGCTCCACAATCTCAGGTCGAGCTATGCTCCAGCTCTGGAGCAGAGTTTAAACAATTGGCCTGCTCCACTCCGTCTCCGAATCTTGGAGCTGGGTCCTGGCTCCGGAGCCGGAGCACTACCAACTCTGCTTCCCAATAACTTTACTTCTTCTTTCCCTCCTCTTTTCTACTCTGACGGCTCTCTTCTCCCGATAAAGCTGCACTCTTCGCTCAAACTTTCGCCTCCAACTAAATCCTGGTCGATTTCGGTGCTGTTCCTCCATCTCTTCCTACTATCAACTTAATTATGTCTGAAATTAGAATCGCCTCCAAAGATGTTTCTACTGTCCTATCTGGGCTCAACTCTGGGGAGGCGTACGGTCCCGATGGTGGCCCTCCTGTTGTTCCCAAGAACTGCTTCTGTACTGCACCCTGCCCAGGAAAACTCTTACGCCTTTGTCTTTCATCTGGTACTTTTCCTTCATGCTGGATGTTCAGGCATTATTTGCTGGTAACACACACAATCTGATCCGTGATTTGTTCCATGTTAGACTATCCTTTGCTGAGTTAGCTATTCTCAAAGACATCTCTGATTGTTGTATTCTTAAATCATTTTATCTAACATTTTTGATAACTTGTGTGGAATAATAGATATGTTGGAGATGCTTAGATATATAAAAAAAACTTTTTGTAAACTTTTGGAGTGTCTTGCCACCTAATGCAACATTTTGAAGAACATCTCTATAATTTAGCAAAAGGGAAGCAACACCATCTATAATTAATTATTTCAGCAATTAAAAGTTATTAAACTGCCTCCTTCAAAGATTTTAAATAGTGGGATAGTTTAGTGATATGGTAATCACTGTGGAAGAAATGTGCAACTCAGTTAATAGGAGACTTGGTAGTTACGGTATATGCATAATAAACTATGTGCATCTCAACATTCTTAGGTCCAAAGAGAAATTCATGGATGTACTGTAGATCAAGAAACTGTTACAAACTGAATTAAGATCTATTTATGAAACAGAAAATCTGAAAAATATTGAAAATGTAATTAGTTTCACATTAGATATTTCAACAGGTAGAAACAAATAAGAAAAATGTAACGGGTCTGGATTTGTATAGTTTAAGTGATTGTTATAAGGAAATACTGCATTCAGTTACAGAACCTCAGTCTACCCAGAAAAAGGAGGCATACCGAACAATGAAGCTGTAGATCTAATAAAAGGCTCCACTAAAACTAAAAACTTCTTGATTACTGTATATTAGTTTGTCTCTCCTCAAAAGAGATGATAAACCCATTATTATTATGGTGTAAAAATAAATGTTAACCTTCCATCTATGGCTTTGGGTAGTTCGAGGTTGACGGAGGTTCTGGGTAGATGGCAGCAATGGATTTCCCACTCTGGGGTAGCTGATACCGTGTAGGGAATCGCAGTAGTTTCTTTTATACTACACTCCGATTTCTTTTTGTAGCGGATCGGAGGATTCTGTGAAAACTTACTAAATTATCTGACAGTCCCCCGATCTTCTTGTAACATATCGGAGAAGTTGGAGAGGCAAAACTGGTCCCAGACTTAAGACTGACTGAGTTCTAACTTTACTGCTTCTTGAAAATGCTGTTATTTTAACAACAATACTCTTGGAGAATACGGACTCAAGGGTAAAGTAACAATATCTTTTACTGGCTTTTACTGCTTCTAGATATTACAGGTAATGCTTTCAGCCTCTAGGTCAGATTAACCAAAACAGAATAATTTTAAAACATTACAGCGGTTTATATACTATCGAAGCTAGTGACGTCATTATTATTTTATTTGACTGGTTTTTATGATTCTCAATAGGCTGAATTCTTTTGCAAAATATTTGAAAATAAAGGTAATTTTTTGCTATAACAGCATATTGACAGATAAGCAAGATATTTGAAGATGAAAGCACATTTCTTTCTTGAACAGCATATTGACAGATCTGATGTTATCATGATTTGCGAGTTAACTAAAAATAGAAATTAAAATATGCATTTTATTATGGATTAAAATTAAACATATGAGCCAAAATTAAATGTTTAAAATTTAAAATTAAGTTTTAATTTAGAGTTTCGGCAAGACATGACTTCATCTTTTACAACTAAGAGAGAATGTATAAAAAAAAATGAACATCACAGACTTTAACACGATTACATTAAGCTTAATCTAAAAAATTATTAGGTAATTTAAAAAAGAAATTATTCGTCAATTGCTTAGTAAAAATAAAATAGAAAGAAAATTAAAAATTTATTTATTTTTCCAAACTCTGCACGAATATTATGTACAGTAAGCATGTCACACGAGTTTGGACCTTATATGCAAAAATGAATGTTAGAATTATTCATTTTTACATAAGGAATATTAAAAGAGATTGAAGTAAATTAGGTTTGAAGTTTTGAACCATCTCTCAGCTTCCCCGTCATCGATAGAAAGTGAAAGAGTTTTCAGCATAGGGGCGAAGTACTTGACTTGTGAGTCAACGTAAACTGTCAATTTTCCACCATTTGTCGGCTTAGAAAGATTTTTTCTTCCCGCAGAAAGGCTACGCTATAGGCTATATGCATTTGGTAGCTATAGTTTCTGAATTCTGGAGTCTATGAATATTATATTAGTTTCTTTTTAATTTATTTGTATGTCTTTATTTTTTATAAATTTAATTAAGTTGAAATAGGTAATTACAGTACAAAATTTTCTGAATGATTTGCAGTAAATTCCTGAGTTCTCTAAAATAATTTGTATTATAGGCTATGCACCATAGCTACATAATAGAGTAACAACTTTGCTCATAATTAATATTTTTTACTCACATTGGAAGTTTATTAAGTAAACCTAAATATAAGTAAATAAGGGAATATCCCATAACACAAGTCTGTATTTCAAACCAAAGTACGAGATGTTTTATTTCTATTAGGTGATCTCATACAATTTTGCCATGCTGATTTCAAATTTCACAACCATTTTTATGTATCACGTCAGGGTTTTTCACAAAATATAAGTCATATATTCATAGTATGTATTAAACAACTAAATTTCCAAGAGTACTGTAATATTATTTTGCAGGTTTATGATGACTTTATTAGAATGTTATACCTAAGTAAAATCATTTGTGTTTATATTCAATTCAATTAAACTGATGATGTCTGAATTAAACTGATGAGATGTGAGATACTTTATTATATCAAGGTAATATTTTCTTTGATGTAATTAATCCTAATCTGTAGTATAAACAATTCATATAAATGTCCTATCTTTACTATATCTATATTATTATAACTTGTGTCATTGATTATATATATATTTTGTGTACCATAACTATATTATTGTTATTTATATTAACAGAAATGCTGTTCAATTAAGCTGATTAAAGCCTAAGGAAAGGAGAGCGTTTCATTTCAATTTAATCAACTTAATTTCAAGATCAGAGGATATGGACAAGTTTCTGAAGCCGGAAAGATTTGATGCCAATCCCTCATCCTCAAGTTCGTCTAGTCTCTGGAGTCACTGGTTCAAGACATTTCAGAACTTTCTGGCCGCGTTACCTTCTGATCTTCAGACTCAAAAGCTAAGTTTGCTTGTAAACCATGTATCTCATTTAGTCTATGAGTACATAGTTGATTGTACTACCTATGAAGATGCTATAAAGTTGCTCAATAAACTTTATATAAACCCGAAAAATGAAATATTTGCTCGTCACCTATTAGCCACCCGTCATCAGGAGATGGGAGAGAGTTTGGACCATTACATGAATGTATTAAAGCATCTGAGTAAAGACTGTAACTTTCAATCGGTCTCTGCAGATCAATACAGAGATGAGTATATAAGAGATGCTTTTATAAACGGTTTGAATACTCCTTTCATTAGGCAACGATTGCTTGAAAACAAATCTCTCAGTTTACAGATCGCTTTTGATCAAGCTCGCAGCTTTGAGTTGGCTCAGATTCAGTCTGATACTTATATACGTTCTAATGCTCCTCTAAATTCAGTTAGTTGTGAAACTGAAACAATTACAATAGAAAAACATGAGGCTAAACAAGGTGGTAATGAAACTCTTTGCGAGGAGTCTTCTACTGCTGCAGCAAGGTCTCGTAAATGTTTCTTTTGTGGGAGTAATGTGCATCCGCGAGCTAAATGTCCTGCAAAAGATAGTTTATGTCATAAATGTGGTATTAAAGGCCATTTTGCCAGAGTTTGTCGCTCTAATTCAAAAGCTTCTGCTTCTGTTAATACTAAAGTGACCATATTGTTAGGATCAAAAAGCGGTACATTTTTCTATTTTTGGAGTTATAAACTAAAATGACTGTATTTTCAGGAGCCAAAAGCGGGACACCTCTCTACCTCATATATATATTATATATATATATATATGCTGCAAACCCACAAGGAAAAAGAAAAACGATTCCAAGGCCTTTCGTGTATTCAAAGCTACACCCTGACGAGGTGTAGCTTTGAATACACGAAAGGCCTTGGAATCGTTTTTCTTTTTCCTTGTGAGTTTGCAGCATTCATTCATTTCACGTGTTTTATTGTGAAATTCATCCCATATATATATATATATGGGATGAATTTCACAATAAAACACGTGAAATGAATGAATGCTGCAAACCCACAATGAAAAAGAAAAACGATTCCAAGGCCTTTCGTGTATTCAAAGCTACACCTCGTCAGGATGTAGCTTTGAATACACGAAAGGCCTTGGAATCGTTTTTCTTTTTCCTTGTGGGTTTGCAGCATATATATATATATATATATATATATATATATATATATATATACAGGGTGGGCCGTAAGTTTCCATACATAGGAAAAATAAACATTTTTTTTATGGACAACCATTTTTATTTATATAATATGCTCTACATGGTTGCCATTGTTTTGAAAACACATTTCAATACGTGTTCCCCACTGTTGATGAACACGCATTAGCACAGTTGACGTTATGCTTGTAATGGCGTTGGTGATACGTTCCTTTAGATGATTTATGTCTCGTATCTTTTCCTGATACACCATGGCCTTCAAGTGCCCCCAAAGATAGAAATCAAGGGGGGTGAGATCTGGGGATCTGGGAGGCCACTCCACAGGACCACGCCGACCAATCCAAGCATCCGGAAACTGCTGATCCAAATACCGACGCAGTGAAGACCATAATGAGGTGGAGCTCCATCTTGCTGGAAGTAAACTGGGAAGTTACCTTCCTCGTTTAGCAGGGATGGGAAAATCTCTTCTTGCAACATGTTAAGATACCTTTCGGCATTAAGATTTCCACTGACAAAAATTGGTCCAATAATTCTGTCACCCCATATCCCGGTCCACACCATCACTTTACCGGCACCTTGCATCTTCGTCGGACTCAGCCAGTTAGGGTTAGCATTACTCCAATAACGTATGTTTTGCCGATTAACCTCTCCATTGACGTAAAAATTTGCTTCATCAGTAAACAAGATCTTACAAACGCATATTCTTAGGGTATCTGAAACATAAAAAAAACGTTTAAATTTTCCTATGTATGGAAACTTACGGCCCACCCTGTATATATATATATATATATATATATATATATATATATATATATATTATATATATATATATATAAAGGGTGATCCAGAGAAATGGGACCCAAAAGAAACCCCTGTAACTCTTAAAGTATAAGTCCTTTTATAAAATCATACGCATCATTCGAAAGAGGATAGTTACAAGTTTGTACAGGATTGTATAGGTTTTGACAATACAAGACAAGATAAGATACAAAACAAAATAAAAGTGTTAGTTAAAACTAACCCTTCAAGATGACTGCATGGACTGTGGAACAGCTGCGTTTCATAACTGAGCAATATTATGAGCATGGAAGAAGTGTAGTTTCAGCTCTTAGGTGATTTTGACATGTGAAAATTTGTCTTGAAAGATCTTTGAGCTGAAACTTCACTGCTTGTATTTCTCCTCTTGAGTATATAATTATGAAAAAAATTAACTCAACTGAGAATTGCTTATATCTATGACATACCAATACACACAATATTATCGTACTTGCTTTTCAATTCCCGTACTTTTCAGTAAATGAAATCTTCAAAAGTAACTCCGGAGTTGATTTCAACATAGTGTAGAACTCCATACAGGTTTGATTGAAGTTTATTTTAGTTAAAAGTAAAGCTTTTAGAGTTGAGACTTTCAGTCGTGCTTCCTCAGATGTCCACGTCTTATTCATTTGAGAGAAAGCACGTTCAGTCGAAGCATTAGTTCCTGGAAGACAAAGTATGAACTGAACTAATGCTGACATTCGTTGATGATTGACATCTCTGGCCTTGAAATGAGTGAATACTTCCACCCAGCGCTAGTCTGTTGATAATTTAGATGCATTCCACTCTGCTACTTTCTCATCACTAATGTATCATACTTTGCAAAACACGTGAACTCATCAAATAATTCAGTGTCAAATTTGGGATCAAATAGTTGTTTTTCAGCAGCAAAATCCATTGTTTTCTCAACAACTGACCACTTTGGAACTTGTTTTAATAAAGTCCACTACATACACTCAACGTTTGGCAAGTGACCCGACCACTGATCCAAGTACTTAACACATGTGTCATAAAACTCAACTAATATTTTCTTTACAGATAAGGAATCATTAGAATCAATCAACCCATCTTGTTCAAGTTTGTTTACAAGACTCCTGACTGAGAGTGGCACAAACATATCTTTCTTTGATTGCAAATTATCCTTCAGATCAGAAATTGCACTCATCACTTCTACAACTGATATATGTTCACCCTCAATCTTTAAAACCACTTGGTGAAAGGTGGCTGCTTGACAGTGTACAAAGTTGAGCCAGATCTTTGATTGTGGGTTTTCAAAAAAGTTTTTCAGTATCACTAGACACTTGCTTTGGCTCAGAAAGTATGATCTTAGACCAGGAAACAACTTGAGTATTCTTTCAACTGCAGGCATTAATGCCAACCACCTTGTTTTACTATATCCCAGTAACTGCTTATATTCAATGTCCACAAAATCACAAAACTCTTTCAGCTCTTCTACTCGAACAGTATAGATGTAGAAATATGAATATATGTTTACAACCACTGTTTCCACATCAATTAGCAGACAGTCACTGGCAGACTGAACAGCATTGTGTACAATATGTGCAAAACAACCAATCCCAATTAGTTCTCTACCAATGTAGTCATTTAGCTTCCTGAAAATGTTATTCACTCCTTTTCTTGCAGCACCACCAAAATTGCAGTTAGTGTTATCACTACAGAAAGCAACTAATTTTCTGCCCAGGTCATGCTCTTCAATAATATCAGTTAAATATTTCACCACAATATCTGAGGTTTCTCCAGGCTGAGATTTAAAGTCAATAAGCTTCACTTGAGCACCTTCATATGGCTGAAAGAAGCGAATTAAAACAGGAAACAGCTTGATGTTTCCATGGTTGCTTGCATCAGTTAGCAACGTTATGCAATGAGCATCCTTCGATTGTTTTTTTAATTCTGTTTCAGCATATGGTGCAAATACATTTGAAACAATCGCTTCGCACTTTGTTCTGGCACATGAAAATTTTGGTTCAAAGTATGTTTGCAAAATTTTTGTTGCACAGTCAGTAAATCTGAAGCTTTGATTTTCCCTGACTGTATGGTAAGCCCACAAACCCTCAGCAGCAGCTACTTCTAAATCCTTATTACTAGGCGTCACACTTTTAAAATAATCACTCACTATCTTACTAGATGAAGCACCGATATCAACCGATTTGTCTTTTTGAGCCAAGATGCTTAATAATATCATTAATCCCACCATGTCCAATGCTGAAGTCACTTCTACATTTCTCACACCGTACATTACTTTCTGTTGTTGTTTTTGTAATAAATGGATATTTAGACTGCAGATGTGCATTAAATGTACACTTCCTTTTAGTTTTAGACATTTTGTGTTGTCAAACTAGGCCTACGACCTTACGTACGATACAATTAATAACTTTCCTTATCCTTCATCCGAAAAAGTTTAACCTAGCTGCAAAAAAAAAAGATGCAGGGATAAAAATTAATTAAGGTTATTAATTAAGCAAACAAAAACAAAAGCGTTACACTACAACACAACTTTACACAGAGGCCGCTAATGAAATACTGAAACGCTAGTCGGGAATCACGGCACTGCCGCACGGCGACATGTATCGTACCAGTTCAGTTTGCAAGTTAGTATTTATTTAGATTTAGAATTCGGAATGTGGCATAATTTTATTAATTATTAATTCATAAAGGACATCTAATGTCTAATGTAACAGTAATTTTAATAAAGTGGGATATTATGAAAATTTGCTCCAAATGCGGGACATTTTCGGGACATTTTGAAAAGAGGGAGACACGTCATAAATTCGAGACTGTCCCGCCCAAAATCGGGACTCTGGTCACCTTAGTTAATACTTTAGCTTCTCTATCAGGCTCTATTTCTCATTCTTTGAAGGAGGCAATTCTTACTATTTTAGCTAATGGTCTGTCTTTGAAGGCGCTAGTGGATACAGGTAGTACCGAAAATTTTATTGATATAAATATTGTAAAAGAAAACAAATGGAAGGTATATCCTTGTAAAAGTCAAGTGTCAATGGTTAATACTTCTCATGTAACTAAAGTTGATGGGTTTTGTTGTGTAGATTTGACATTCAAGGATCGTGCCTATAAAAATGTTATCACTTCTGCTTAATCTCTGTACTAATGTTATCCTTTGCCGTGATTTTTTGTCTAGACATGAATCAGTCGAGATACCTGTGTGTAACCTTGCATCAGCCGAGGTGGAACCTCCGTCTTTATTTAATAATTTAAGTCCTGAATGCAAACCCATTGCTATTAAGTCACACCGATATTGTCAGGCAGATATGAGTTTTATTTTGTCCGAAGTAGATCACCTTCTTAAGGAAGGCATTATCGAACCCAGTCAAAGTCCTTAGCGGGCACAAATTTTAGTGGTAGCCAATAGTAGTATAGCCGCAAAAGGGGAGAGTGCAAGAATGTTGCAGGTTATTATGTACAGTTGCAAAGGGGGGTGGGGTTGTTGCAAAGGGGGTGGGGTTGTTGCAAAGGGGGTGGGGTAGTGCAAAAAAAAGAAAAAAGAAAAAAAAGGAAAAAAGAAAGAAAAAAGAGTACTGGCCTTTGTTGCCAACCTAGGTTGCAAGGGGCATGCAACTTGGGGGCCTCCCCCAAGCTATTCCCCCAAAGGGCCAGAGAGAAAGGAGGAGAGAAAGGAGGAGAGGTGTTCACCTGGCAGGAGCCAAGTGCACACTAAGACTTCAGCCGAGTAGGCGTTGTTTTATAGGCTCCTAATCAGCCAGAATCAGCCAGTTGGCTGAGCCAAGGTGAGAGAGACGCCTGAAGGAGAGAGAGAGACAGCTGAAGGAGAGAGAGATCTGAAGAAGAGAGAGACGCCTGTAGGAGGGACAGACGCCTGAAGGAGAGAGGAGAGGTACACATGCAGGAGGTACACACACATACGCACACATGCAGGAGGTACACATGCAGTAGGTACACATGCAGGAGAGAGAGAGATACCTGAAGGAGGGAGATACCTGAAGGAGGGAGATACCTGAAGGAGAGAGAGAGAGAGTAGTTACCATTGATAGCAAGGCATATTATTTTCGTTTTCCTAACCTAAGAGGCCACTAAGGGGTTTACCAAAGGGCCAGAAAGAGAAGGACCAGAGGTCCTTGCTCGGCTGGAGCCGAGCTGGGAATGAGTCTTTCACCAACTTCGCGGTCTTTTATAAGCCTCTATTCTGGCTGAGTTGCCAGATAGCGCAATGTGTTCAGTTGCCAGATAGAACCATGTGTCCCATTAATCATCCATTGTGTAACACATATATGACGGCAGTTATTCCAATTAAATTCTGTTATTAATTAAATACACATCAATCTTTTTAATTGCATACCTTTCCAGTTTTTTTTGCAATGATCGGATTGCTCTTGTTAGATATATATTATTATGCTATATATATATACACATTCTTTTCTTATGTTAGGTAAATATATATATATAATATATATATATATATATATATATATTATTATTTTAGAACATTTAATTTTAGTTTAGAAGAAATTTAACATTAACTTCATTGAACTTAAAGAAACAATAACATAGTTTACCTTCGAAACGTCATAATAGAAAATAATTAATTTTACGGCTAACTAGTTTATTTCGTTTACTATAATTATACAGTCTTTAAACAGCTTATGATACATATATATATATATACATATACATATATATATCTATATATATATATATATATATAATATATTATATATAGTTGTAGATAAAGCCAATTAAATTCTACTTATTAATAAATAACTTTACACAAACTACATCTTAACTGCAAACACCTTGCACATCAATTCTTATTATCATTATTATTATTATTATTATTATTATTATTTCTACAATGAAAGGGGTCGGGTCGAAGAACACCTGATGGGTGAGAGATCTTCCCCCCAATATATATATATATATATATATATAAAATAAACGAGTAACAACTCATGCACACACACACCACACCACACACAACACACACACACACACACGATGAAAGGCAGAAGCTAAATCAGTTCGAATCGTGTCCCTAGAGACCTTTTTCGGGTCGAGGGATTATCCTTCTCCAAGCTATTCGAGCAGAAAGCACCACTGACTTCAGATATTAATATTGTCATTGTTATTACTTCTACAATGCAAATATTTACGCGTAATTTGTATGGTGTCATAGAAATATAATGATATATATATATATATATATACAGGGTGGCGGAAAGTAGCTCCCTAATTTAAATTACATATAAATTATGATATAAATTGTGATTGTATTGTTATATTGTTATGTGTGTTCTCTAAAGTGGTACAATTGTAACGGTAATCTTTTTTTCTCTAAAGTGCTCTCTGTGTGTTCTCTAAAGTGGTACAATTGTAACGTTCATTTTTTTTTTCATTTCAGATTGAAGGGTAACATGGCTGAGCGTTTAACACTGCAGGAGCGTGCCCAGTTGGCGGCACGGTACGAAGTTTGGCAATCTGTCGTTCGAGTTCAAAGATGGTGGCGGGCCATTCACGGACCACGTGCCCAAGTGGACCCGAAAACAATCAAGAACTGCCACTCGAAGCTCATGACCACGGGGTCTGTGGCAGATGTTTCGAAGATGTGGTCGCCCTTCGACATCCAGGGCCCAGGAGACGGTGCAGGCAGTTCAGGAAATGTTCGCACGGAGTCCACGAAAGTCAACTCGCCAGGCAGCTCGGGAAAGTGGACTCTCCCGCTACTCAGTGCGAACTGTGCTGAAGAAGGAGCTGAACTGGCGTGCGTGGAAGCCGCATTACTGCCAATCTCTCTCGAACGAGGACTGCGACATTCGCATGGAGTTCGGGGAAATCATGCTGGCTTGGCATGAAGACTGGCCCCATCTCTTCCGCAACATCCTCTGGAGCGACGAGGCGGTGTTCCACGTCGGAGGCTTTGTCAACCGCCACAATTGCCACTACTGGGCAGGAGAGGATCCCATGGTTACCGCTGAAAACGGCAGAATCGGTTCAGTGTAACGGTGTGGTGTGGTATGACCTCAGATCAGGTTGTGGGCCCGTTCCTTCTGCGCAACACCATGAATGCTGAGCGGTACCTTGCTATGTTGCGAAACGAGGTCTGGCCGGTTGTCAGCACATGGGAGAACATCGACGATCTGATATTTATGCAAGATGGCGCCCCTCCGCACTTCGCTCTTGTTGTCCGTGAGTGGCTGGATGCCCACTTCCTGGGCGTTGGATGGGTCGTCGTGGTCCACATCAATGGCCAGCCAGGAGCCCCGACTTGACACCGTGCGACTCCTTTCTTGGGGTGGGTAAAGGAAGAAGTCTACCGCACCAAACCGAGGACATTGGAAGAACTGGAGGAACGAATTCGGGAAGTCATGTCCTCCATCCCGCCGGAGTTCCTGCTAAAGTCAGTGGACGCCATTCCTGGGCGGCTCCAGAAGCTGGTGGAAAGAGTTGGAGCCCACATTGAATTTTAGAGAAAACCTACCATGTATGCCTACCTTTTCATATTATTTCTTCTGAAATAAATGGATAATATACGTATTTTTTTACCAATCCAAAATAGGGAGCTACTTTCAGCCCACCCTGTACATATAGTGTAGATGAATCCAATTAAATTCTACTTATGGCAGAGTTTGTTTCTAGTGAGAAAGGAAAGCCAATGTTCTTAGTGAATGGGTTTTATATGTAAGAGATCAGCAAAGCCCAGCTGTTCATCATTCCCCATAATAAAATAAAGTGGTTGGCAGATAAACGGATATCCTACGTGTCCTAGTGGTTAAGACGCTGGGCTGTTGATGGTTCGGAGTTAAACTGTAGGTCTAAGGTGGTCATTCCACATAATAAAAGAAAGTGGTTGGCAGATAAATGGGTACCCTACGTGTCCTAGTGGTTAAGACGCTGGGCTGTTGATGGTTCGGAGTTAAACTGTAGGTCTAAGGTGGAGTGGAAAGCTTGACCTTCGTCAGAATGAACAATTCGGGCGGACCATAGACCCACAGTTTAACGTTGAAACCGAATGTTATTTTTAAATATAATTATGATATATTTCTTTATACCCTCTCGATTACATTAGTGACTAATGATGCGGGAAACTGAGTAAATGGAAATATTATTTTCTCGAAAACTATGGGTGATAGAAAACCTCTGAAACCATATTTGGAATCAATATCAAAAGTTCTATACGAATCACCAAATAATTTTCAAAGGAGAATAAGAGCATTAAATCTATTAGTGAAAATATAAAGATGCAATTACTCGTCCGTACCCGTTATAGCGGAATGGTACACGTCATAGCTCCACCCAGCTACATCGGCAGCCAATCACGACGAACATCTGGTCTTTTGGGCGGAGCTTGGCGAATGTGCATATAAAAGGGATATTTTTCAGTTGGGAGTAACAGTAGCTATTTTCGCATCAGTGAATAATCATTCCTCAACCATGGACCTGTACGTCTCCCCAGATTTGTATGAAGAAAGTGATACTGCAGCATTAACTGCAGTTAGTCTTTTTAACGCGATTGATCGTGACGACTTATTTTCAACGCAAACCGTAGAAGATATTTGCAGTGAAGCTCCTTACAATCTGACGCAAGGGACTACCATAGAAATGTAAGTGTCCATAATTCGATTTTATATATATATGGAGAGTTGTAGTATTTCGTCAAGTAGATACTAGTCAAAAATGTCAATCAATGTTATTTCCCCATCATGCTAAAATCGAAATTGGTAATCGAACCAAAGATATCTTCACATAATGGGGATCTGTCTGTATACTCTGTATATGTTTTAAAAGCATTATTCCTTTAAGGTCCGATGAGGATTTGACACGTGTTATACAATCTTTTGAAGAACCTCGGAATATGGATGATATACTGATCAGTATAGCAGTGTCACACATCCTCCACCATGGACCTGTACGTCTCCCCAGACTTGTATGAAGAACGTGATACTGCAGCATTAACCGCAATTAGTCTTTTCAATGCGATTGATCGTGGCGAATTATTTTCAACGCAAACCGTAGAAGATATTTGCAGTGACGCTCCTTACAACCCGACGCAAGGGACTACCATAGAAATGTAAGTGTCTATAATTAGAATTTTATATATATATGGAGAGTTGTAGTATCTCGTCAAATAGACACTCGCCAAAAATGTCAATCAGTGTTATTTCCCCATTATGCTAAAATCGAAATTTTTATGGCGTTCACTCCTCGAACCAAAGATATCTTCACATAATGGGGATCTGTCTGTCTGTATACTCTGTATATGTTTTAAAAGCATTATTCCTTTAAGGTCCGATGAGGATTTGACACGAGTTATACAATCTTTTGAAGAATCTCGGAATAGGGAGGGTATACTGATCAGTCAACAATGTCACACCGAAATAATGTGTGTTTTTCGATCTTTTTGGGATAAGAAGAGACAATATATTTTCATAAATTTATTAAATGAAAGAAATCAGTACAATAAACGAATATACCGTTACAAATATACGAACAAAAACATTATAATATACAACGAGCACGTACAATTGGAAAACGGTTTTTTATCTGTCTGCATACCATTTCATCGTTTCGGCGAGTGTGACACGGGTCAAATAAATTTAAAAAATTTATAAATTCTTTATCATTTGACATATGCATGAGAAATGAGACACAGTACATTCCGCAAAATTAGTAAAATATCCTTGCATGCGAAATGGGGTCCACACAACTTCGGGAATATGTAACTGAGCGAGAAATTTTACAATAATAGGGTCACTCCAGGGTTGAGTACCGAGTGAATCAAAATAGTACAGGCGCTGTCTATTTTTAAAATAGACAGCGATCCAGTGAATCCCTTCATTACCGATGATGTCTGTGTTCGACTACCGCATTCTCGCGTACTTGGCAAACTCAATGTTTCATTCTTCGCAAACACGCCGATAAATTTGGAACGTGTGACTCGCTCCATTACTTTCTGAAGTGTATTAGCATCCATTTTAAAAGTCAGTGATAACGCTTCTAAATCTATCTACTTCTATTAGGGCTTGCGATTCGAGATATACTAGTACACTAATAGGAGCGTCTATAGGCTTGGCGAATTCCAGCCGCACTGAGATGTTACCGCTCTGCTGTGGGGTTAAATGGGTATTTACGCTAGCAGATAAGTCAGGTGTAATGTCAAACGGGTAAAGGTTAAATTGATCAATGAATTCTTCCTGCGTTACCCCATTACCAAGCTCATCACAATCACCTGCAATATGGGTCAGATTACTATAGGCTCTGGCACAAAGAGGTAACACAGCGTCTGATGAATAGTCCGTTCCCATTGTTCCACCCAAAGCAGTGCCATTAACGTATAGAGTTATATTTTTAAGTCCGAAATTCTCGAATTTAAAGGCACTCTTTTTATATTTTCCATTCACCGAAGCATGGTCCTGCATGCCGATTAATATCCTTTTAGGAAGATTTCCCAGGGCAATGTTTTCTATCTGCTTCGATGCCAACCCTGCAGGAACCGTATATAGTTTGATCTGCACTCTGTTAATAGGATATTTCACTGTAGCGTTTAGTAAATTTTTCTCAATTTCTAGTTGTTTTGGTGAACTTAATTTCACTCGCCGTACGCGGAGGTATGTGTCCATAATGTGAACCACAACGGACTTTGCACCCTCTTCTTGATTCGCATCCAGATTTAAGCAGATCTCAGGACTCGTGCGGGTGAGCTTTATTTTCATATCCACTCCGTTCACAAACAACTTCTCCTGGAAGTGAAATCTGTGTGCAACCGTCCAAAACACTCGTATATTTTCTTTTTAGAATTTTTAAATTTGTCCTTTATACTATTTTCATCTTAGTTTGATAATATCCCTCCGCACTTAAAAAGGTAGCCTTCGCTTCTTTGGAAAAGTTGAGGACATTTTCCAAATAGGCTCGTAGATGATAGTACCCCGTGCCTGCCGATATGTTGGTCTGATTTAAATATGTACGTCACACTGGTTGAATATGGCGTGCAGAAAGTTTGTTTCAGGGTATACAGCATATTTGTCATCGCAGACCGTTCCATCAGAATGGGCTATACGTAGCTTAGCGTACATGTGCACACAGCTTGGATCAAAAAAGTAAGGACCTGAGCTGGGTATCACGAATTCTATAGGTGCACTCGGTGAACTAATTGTGTTTAAAGGGTTAATTGTAATAAAGTCAGTGTGCTCAATAGAAACTTGGGTTGGTGGGAGCTCAAAAAAGGACAGCTCCGATTTACAGCATTGTGAACTACATGGGTGGATGAAGCGTGCCATGGCGAAATAGTGACTCCTCTCTCGACAAGTGGTAAACAAACTATGATTCATGAGATCAATATCTTTAGCTTATATCAGTCAAAAAAGTGGTCAACCATAGGTTTCATTCGCTTACAGCATTTCTCTTTTGATAGCCTTTTACGTTTAATACCACGTGACCCCTCCTTCTTCCGGGGAGCCCTCTTCTTCTTCCCGCCACCACGCATTTTTCTCTTTGCATCTTTGATGATTTCGTTCCGTGTACGCTTTAAATGTTTTTTTAGAGCCTCTTTAGGTTTAGCCCCGGCCAATATGTCTTCTGCAGTGTTAAGGCCTGATTGTAGCGCTTTCCTTCCAAGGTATCTGGCACCCCTCTTCAGCAAAGGAACAGCCGTACGTAGTATGGATGAAAAAATGGATCCAAGTCCACTACCGCGCTGGTATCGCATCCCTCGATAGACGGTGAAAGGCTTTCTATCCATTATAACTCAGTGCGTCGAAAGTGTAGCTTCACTGTTAAGCTCCCGTTACCGAATGGGAAGTTTTCGCCTCAATCGTTCTTATATATATTGTGATATTGGTTATTAAATTAGTTGCGACATTCACATAATGGGGTCTGTCATATGTAATACTCAAACTCCTTCCTCTATGGTTGGGGATGTGAGCAATGCGCAGCAGGCGTGCCTGGGTATCCCCAACAAACTGGTGCTCCACTATATTACTGTAAATATAGCACATGTCTGGGGACCTTTCAGCCAATTTCTCCATCTTCAATTGATACATTAATCTGGACAAGTTATACTGTGTCTCGTGAAATGTGTCTCTTTGGAAGGCTGCGCTATATCGGCCGTTGGTTAGAATTTTGAACTTTCTATGTTCTTTAAGACGTCTGTTAGTCTTTGATTTTAGGATTAGTGTATGTGCAGGGTTGTTTACGATTTCATATACTAAATCATTCGTAAGGTTTGAGTTTCTTAAACTTACGTTTAAGCCTCTCACAACATCCTCGACCGAACCATATTGACCCGGCCCTAGTCTTACTTCTGTACTGTAATACCGTGCAATCTTAGTCCGAGCGATGCGCATAGTTTCATCCATAGCTACCCCAGCTTTTTCACACTCGTCAATGTCTCTAAGAATCGTAAAAACGGTTTCTTTATGTTCAATATTTAAAAAGACGGTGTCCAGCTGAATTTCGCATATCCCCACCTCATACGAATCACGACCCAATTCAATGTGCCCATGGAGTTCTGTTACAAAGTTGGCTAGCGTGTTGTTAGGGTGTACAGACAGGGACGAGGAGGACGGGAGTGTGACGTAGAAATGGTTAGGAGCCATGTTGCATACTATTTAAGCTTCATTATTGCATCAGCTTTTATATAGGTGTTGAAGCTTTCTGGGTACCCTAGCCATTTCACCAGGTACATTTTTCTCCTTCCTGAACCTTTGCTTCCTAAAATTTTCTCAATTTTAAACACATTTTTTTCTAAATTAAACGCAACTTTCTGCAATTCCTCGCGGTAAAAGCCTCCTGAGATTTCTTCCCCATTCAAATCTTCAATGTAATACATCATTATCTCACCTTTAGATCTCACAGCCCTAACTTTAAAAATCTCGCGTGTCCATCCTTGCTCAAAACCCTTTGCGAATTTATTCCCAACGCGACAGCCTTACATAATCATTGATTTTGAAGCGCGCAGA
Organism: Bathynomus jamesi; assembly: GCA_023014485.1. Lineage (NCBI taxonomy): Eukaryota > Metazoa > Arthropoda > Malacostraca > Isopoda > Cirolanidae > Bathynomus > Bathynomus jamesi. The sequence continues at coordinate 2,451 of JAJOZX010004458.1, read as the reverse complement.
GTGTGGTGGTGGTGGTGGTGATCCATCTCTTCTCGGGAGCGTACCTCTTTCTAAAACTTCGTTAGGTGTTGCCCCAATCGTGGATGGTGTGAGCGGTTGTAGGATGATGCCAATGATTCCAGAATGTCTAGAAATCTGTGTTTTTATGTGTAAAATAACGGTGCATGCGTTCCTTTATGGTGCGCTGAACTCTTTCAGCTAAAGAAGCCTTATGTATAGAATTGGTTGTGTAATAGCTGATATTAAACTCTGTCACATATTCTGAAAAGCACGGCCTATAAACTCCTTCCCCATATCCGTACAAAAATAGCCAGGAACCCTGTTTTCTTTTAACATTAGCGTTTTGGTGGCTTTAGCAACTGTTTCAGGTGATTTATTTTTCAGAGGAACTAGCCACAGATATCTAGAGAATACGTCTATTATGAATAGAATGTAGCGGTAACCATCGTTATACACAGAATATCTTTGCATGTCTGTTAAATCTGCTTGCCAAATAGAATCAATCGAGGAAGCCGTTGTCTTGGCTGTTTTAAACCTTTTTCTCACAGGTTATGAAGCGTATAAGCGTCCTGCTCCCTCAAAAATCTTTCAACATCTTTTTTTACTCCGTAAACACTTCTGTACAGTCTATCTACGCCGCCGTAAGAGGATGGGGTAGAAATGTCATAATAGCGTTTAGTTAATACGTTAGCCATTTGCGTATTTTAGAGGCACGTGGGTAGGGTTGGTTTAACCTCTTCTTGCTCCTCTTCAAAGGTGTTACCGCCGGGGGTGACGGCGCCTTCAATTGTGTTACAGGCGTGCATGTTCCAAGTCTTTTAACCTGTTCAGATTTCCTATCAACGTTTTAGGGACATTTATTTGTTGTAGTCTTGCTTTAATATGCTTCCATCCTGATGGTGATGGCCTATCCCACTTTCTCACCAGATCATGGACAATGTCTACGATATTCGATCCCTGTACCTTTGATCCTTCCACAATGATCTCCCCTGTATCGGTCCATTGTATGGCGGGATCCTCATTCAATAGATTATAAAGACTTAAGCCTTTACTCCTCAATGTAAGTGGGAGGGTATTTTTTAATACATGTTCGATATGTTGTGTGGCTAATCTTTTTGGTTGGTCAGCTGTGTCGTCGGGTACAGATCCTATGTCGCCATCGTCCCCCGTGCTGTGCATAATAACCACAGGAATCTCTGTAGGGCTCTTATAATTTTCGTACTCGTGAAGAAATTTTTGCAGAGCTTCTTGGTATAAGATTCTTTTCTCATCAGGTGTTTTTTCACTGTTTAATAGGGCTAACAATTCGCTTTCCATTCTTTTAAGTCTGCTTTTACGGGGATCTAGATACGTGTCTGGATTCCTTTGCAGTGAGGCGTACACCTCGTGGGGAATCACTACCACTTTCTTCATTATATTAATCTAGTCAGTAAAGGACCCAAAACTGAAAATAAGATGGGGAGAAATGACCCTCCTGTTTGTACAATAATTCGTTTTTTCTTCGCTACAGTTTGGCTTTACGAGCGAGTGCACGTATTATGTTCTTGTAGCGGCGTAGGCGAGCCTTCTGATGGGTTTTCATTGATACATTGCAATTTATAACGTTAAGACAGATTTCACATATGCATTTTAAAAAGTCGGCATCGATATTTTTAATAACATCTGCTGCATTGCCCGAGGCAGTCGATGATAGATTTTTATTAATTCACGGTATTTCTTTAGTCTCTGTCATTCTGGAATATACACCGTTTCAGGCTCGTTTGGAAATATATCGTTCGCAGAAGCACTCTAAACGTGTTTCGCGGATGAAGGTCGCAAAGCAAATATCCGTAACGCGTGCTTGTAGCTTCTTTATAAACTTCCAAAAACTCCTTACGCTGATTCGGGAACATTTGATTGGCTAATACCCCAATTTGTGATACATCTCTACGTTGCGCGAATAAGACTAGATATTGCGTATTTAACGACACATCGCGCATGTATCTATTTTTGAAAAATAGATTCTGATTGATGAAGAACACGCTTATGTTAAGATGGTGGGAGAATACTGTAAATGTCTCGGCAAACGTTTTATCCATCTCCAGTTTTACCGCCGATTCGTACCTAAAAAGACGGTACATATCTCGGCGAGGCAGTGGGTGGGTGATGTTACTGTGCTGGGGGTGGTAGACTAGGGGAATGAGTTAGGTTGTCGATGGATAGTGGGTAGGAGGGGTACGGTTTCAGATGCGATGGAGCAGATGGGAGTGAGTAAGGAAGAGGAGACGGCTTCCGCTGAAAAGTGGGGGCCGTCGGCAGTATAGATCGTAGGCAGTTGGGTATGGGGTTTTTTCGGCCGAGAGAGGGAAACACCTGCGACGGAGAGCGCCAACTTTTGAGCATTTCCACCAAAGGTGTAAGACAGTGATATGGGTATGGCAGGTAGAGCAAAGCGGGGCTGGCGATTTCGCC
>JAJOZX010004457.1:0-96665 GCA_023014485.1 Bathynomus jamesi | reverse complement strand
TCGATTCACAAAAGATTTATTTATCAATTCAATTTTAAAAAGTATATATTTTTAAAATTCATAAAGAACTTTTTGCAAAAAACTAAAAACAAACATGCATTTTTAAATTCAATGATTTTTATGCAAAATATTTTGATATTTGTTATAATTTTAACATTTTTCGATTCACAAAAGATTTCTTTATCGATTCAATACAAAAAATCACAAAAGATTTCTTTATCGATTCAATACAAAAAATTACATAATTAAAACGGCCAATTTAAATAAACACGAGTTTAAAGTTAAACGAGCCACACTCGAAATTATTTACCGTGACTTTTGTACGTTTTATTACTGTGGCTTTTGTACAAATAATTTTACGTATACACAAACAATTTGATAGGATATTGATTTATCATTCTATTTTTTAGTTGTCATAGAAATACGTTAATTAAGTTATCTGATTAGATGCGCTTTTATAGTTGAAGATCATTTTTAGAAAATTATTTATTTTCCCCACTTTAAAATATTACAAAATTTCTATTAGGTATCCTAATATCATTATGCCTGTCGCTGTAAGTAAGAAAATAGCAATTATTTTCCATTTTATGAAAATTTCGGATCCCCTAGGCCTACAAAACCAATTTTCCCCTTTTCTTTATCAAAAATTGTTGATTTTCGGAAGTCTTTCGGTTATAAATTTGTACCAGTCTATTGTTTATCTATAATAATAATAATAATAATAATAATAAAAAGACGTGTGTGTGTGTGTGTGTGTGTGTGTGTGTGTGTGTGTATGTGTGTGTGTGTTCCAGCCATCAGCCATAACTCCAAAATGGAAGCAGTTACAAACATGAAACTTCACACACATATTGATTAGGTCCCGAGGTTGTGCACGTGGGTGTTAATAAATTAAATAATTAATTTTAAAACATTAAATGATGTCATCAAGATCATTACGAAACCTATGGCAAAATTATTGAATACCCGTTTAGGTTCATTGAATGCCAGGTTAGGTCATCTGTACGCCCTTGACGATTGGTTAGGTTAAGTCGTGATATTTTCGTTGGCTTTAACGAAAATATCATGACTTAACCTAACCAATCGTCAAGGGTGTACAATTAACCTAACCGGGCATTCAATTAACGTACCCGGGCATTCAATTAATCTAATCGGGCATTCAGTTGACCTAACCGGCCATTTAATTAAACTAATCGGGCATTCAGTTGACCTAACTGGGCATTCAATTAACCTAACCGGGCATTCAGTTTACCTAACCGGGCATATATATATGTATATATATATATATATATATATAGCATTCAACATCCACTCCGGCAACGCCGGGTCGCTCCGCTAGTAATTACTATTTCAGTTCATACAAGCTAAATATGTAATAATGAAAGAAATAAACAAATAAATACATATGTTTAAAGTAAATAAATAAATTAATAAACCTACATTATAGATGCCTGAAAACCTTATTCACACGTTAAATCGAGCTGGCTTTATATAAATTAGTTACCCTTGATAAGAGAAAAATATATTATATCTAAAAAGAATGTTAATATTTGCCTTTTAATTTTTTCATTAAAACTAATTAAAAATTCTTTTCTTTTTATATTAAGTTATTAATTATGTTTATTGTTTACATTTTCATACTCAAATAACCTTTGCTGTAATTGTACAGAAGGTCTATTGACCAATCTAATCATTTAGCCTTACTGGAAGTAAGAAATTTCCTCCGTAAAGATGTTATTATATTCAATAGCTCTTGTCACTGTTAGGTATCTGAGCGTCTCAACGGCGTTTAAAGGTCCCAGTAACTAAAAAAGAAGCTTGCTCTTGAAGCAGCTAATCTTTCTCTGGTCTCTCTTTTTTCTATGAGTTACGAGTATGACAGTGCTTCCACTTTTAGGGTAATCAGACCTTTGGTAGGGTAGAGTTTAGGGTAGTTTTTTTTAGGGTAATTGGAGAATTTTTAGGGTGTAAATACAAAATCTAGGGTAATCAGGTATATTTGTCATCAACATCACCAAATTATAATTTATATTAAAATTGTTATATTGCCTGAGATTAAAAATAGAACAAATCTGGAATAAATGAGTGATTCTATCTGTTCAGTAACTCCTTGTCCTTTTAAATTGTGGTGAGCGTCTGAGGGTAGCTGGCAACTAGGGGAGAACCTAGTTCCTGTACTTCTTCATAGAACAGCATGTTACTCTAATTTGGAAATTTCTGTCTATTAGTATTAATTACACCGGTCTGCATGAAAATCGATTTCTTTATTTTGAGTTTTGATTCTGAAGCAGTTCGCTGCGCTGAATTAAAAAATGCAACCAGTTTTTTTTCTATCACCCACAGTTTCAAAGTTATTAGCAAAACAATTTTGGGGCGTTTTGTAATTTTTTACCTTTTTTATCTTTAATTAATTTTGTTTTTTCATATTTTTCAGATAGATAATTCGAACATTACGTCTTTAAAATTTTAATAATGGCTTCTAGAGGATGTACCCATAGTCCAGACATATTTTGTTATATTTGTGGTCGGTATGTTGTTGTAAAACAAAGGACAAATGTAACGACCTTCATTAAGAGAGCTTATCATGCTTATTTTGGAATTAAATTAGGAGATCAAGACAAAAGTTGGGCTCCACACAAGGTTTGTCTTACGTGTGTTGCGGCACTAAGGAATTGGAGCAAAGGTAAAAAGAAAAGTTTGCCATTTGGGATCCCTATGGTATGGCGCGAGCCTAGAAACCATACCGACGACTGCTACTTTTGTTCTTGCAATGTTAAAGGTTATAATGCAAAGAATAAAGAGAGCCTTCAATACCCAAGTCTTCCATCTGCAATAAGGCCGGTACCCCATGGTCCAGAAGTTCCTATTCTCCGCCCACCCGAGAGTCTGGATCAATACAATTCAGATTCTGATTCAGCTCCAAATCCAGACAATGATGATGTTTATGAACAGCCAACAGTTGACCGAGATCCTCCTAAACCATTAACCCAAGCCGAACTAAATGACTTAGTCAGGGATTTGAATCTGCCTAAGGACTCTGCAGAACTTTTGGGGTCTAGATTGCAGGAGAACAATTTATTGGCATCCGACACATACTTCGCTTGGTACAGAAATCGTGAGAAAGACTTCGTGCCTTCTTTCGAAGAAGAAGGTAAATATATTTTGTTTCTTTCAGTTATTTGTTTATTCTTTCATAAACAAGCAATATGCTTGTCCAAGAGCTAGGAGCTATTTAATTCTGCTTTAATTAAATTTTACTCTATCACCTAAAGATTTCGTGCTACAAGGGGTGTTGTAATACCTCATCTGTCCCCAAATGTTAACCACCCATTGATGGGAGGGGAGAGAGTATTTTGCTGGGAACGGGACTGGTTGTTATATATATTTACCCTACATTATTATGTAAGCGTTACTGTAGTCTATAACAACAAAATTTATGGTTTAGCATGTGCAATCCAATGTTGGTCTCGATAAGATGGTTCACATTTGGGGATAAATGGGGGATTTATGACACACCCTGTAGTAAGAAAACCATACGTGATGGGAAAAAACTAACTATATTTTTGAGATCAGCGCACTCAAATTATATAGAATCACCAACTAGTTTGTAAAAATCGATCGACAAGTTTTCAAATGTGTACTGGTGTTATTGATGGTAGAATATATTATTTTCGTTCCATTAAACAGCATGTTACTCTAATTTGGAAATTCCTGTCTAGTTGTATTAAATACTGATGGTGGAATATATTTGGTTCTGTTACTGTGCAAGAGATATTATTGTTTACAGGACACAGGTTTCACAAAGGAAAGTAAGTTGAATCATGTAACTTATCATAGGGGATGTCATTCTTACTATTAAAGGATTTGAGAAATGTGCTTGTAATTGTTTCTTTTGCTATCAAAATGATACCGATTTGATGCACACGTTTTCAGTGTTATCAAAGTTTTTTATTTTTTCTTGAATTTCCATTTATTCAATAAATACCCTACAGATTGTTACAGAAAGTATCGATGGTAACTTTAAATATAAATATTTCTGTTCTTATGTACAGGTGCTGTAATTTCTTTATCAGTCATAATAGTTAAATGAAATCTCATTTTATATATATAAAAATGGTTTTAATTTGGGGTAACTTAGGGTAATTCCAACAATGGTCCAGGGTAATGAAAATTTTGCCTGTGGAAGCCCTGGAGTATGACGTTCACTTGTAACTGAAGTAAAATTAACGATTACACCTGATTTTAATCCAATCTATGATACTGATTTTGCATATTAATTAATTCGTATAGGTCAGACTTTTGAATCAAGTTCACTGGATTCATATTAGTGTCGCATTGATGGAAAAAAATTATTTCCCACGAGCTACATTTCTCCCGGGAGAATTGTAGGGTCAGGTAGATATTATTTTTAAATCAGAGTTACATGAAAATGAAGTCATATTGATTTTATTATTTGATGTTGTCGTAACTTCATTTTAACCTCACTTTTAACTTTTTATATCAAATGGGCATCATTATTTTTTTCAGTATATTTAAGCTTCTCTATCTTTACCTGGGCTGCGTCGAGGCTATGTCGCAGCACCGCTTCCCGTAGATCAGCGAGATTAAGCGACGTTAATCTGCTCAGTACTTGGGTGGGTGACCATCTTCTGTGTTCAGATAACGTAGCGACCCTTGGCTCAGGCTTCACGTTTAGCTTGATGAGGTTCCCTTTGTCCTGCGATCCTGACTATTGGTATTTTCTTGGGCTTGGCGCATCCTCTCAGAGGCGCTCAGTGAAAGTACGTCTACCTGTTTATCATCAAGAACACTTATGCAGGAAGTTGTTCCCTCTCCTCTCACGTATAATAACTCTTATTCCTGTCAATCCACACCATTCAAATGCCTCATTTCAGCTCAACTTCTTTTCACACTCAACAGTTTTAAACACTTCTAAATTTTCTGCCCCTTTTACCCTCCGGTTTATTCCTCTCACATTCATCACACCAGAGCGTAACCGCCCTTTCCTGCGAGAGTGATCGCGGACTAACCTCACCTTACCCTTCGAGGTTCCTAAAAGGACATGCAGGATATATCTTGTCTCTGGTCAAAAATAAGTATGAAGACATTCTGTCCAGCAATAATTACAGGCCTATTGCTGTCGCTTCCTGCTTCTCGAAACTACTAGAAAAACTCTTGTTACTCCTAATCAGTTTGGTTTTAAAAGGTCCCACTCAACTGACCTGTGTACCTATGTACTTAAAGAAACAACATCTAAATACATTGACAGTAATTCAACTATTTATACTGTTTCCTAGATATAAGTAAGGCATATGATAGAGTGAATCACAATATTTTATTTAAAAAATTAGAAGACAGGAAGGTTTCTATGTACATATTAAATTTATTGAAATTTTGGTATTCTCACCAATTTTTTATCGCTAGGTGGGGCAATGTACTATCCGAATGTTTTGGCTCCTCTTGCGGGGTGAGACAGGCTCCTTGCTCTCCCCTATGCTGTTTAATGTGTATATTGACGGATTAATTGCTTCACTTAATGAGGCAACAGTGGGATGTTGTATAGATAACACAAAGATAAATAATTAGTTTATGCCGATGATATGGTGTTAATAAGTCCCTTTGTTAAAGGTCTGGGTCGGCTACTAAAAGTCTGCGAAGTGTATTCGCAGAACCATGATATTCTTTTTAATGTTACAAAAACTAAGATTATGCAATTTCATCCTAAAAGCTGTAATCAGCCGGCTGATATTAGGTTTAAAATGAAAGGTGAAGTAATTGAGGAAGTACAAGAATTTAAGTATCTGGGTCAAACTATTACCAGCTCCTTGAGTGATGACTCGGATATAAGAAAATAATCTCGAAGCCTCTGTGCTAAAGCGAATATGACTACGGAACTTTCGTTTCAGTACAAGTGAAGCTAAAGACACTCTCTTTCGTGCTTTCTGCAGTAATATATACGGACAGCAACTCTGGGTGAATTATAAAAAAAAAGTTCTGGTAGAACCCTAAATTTGCTGTACAACAGGTCTTTTAGACTCGTACATAAATTACCCCGAGATGTTCAGCTTCGCAAATGTTTGCTACCCGAAATGTCCCGAGCTTCCCGAAGGTAACAAGACGTGCTCAAAACAGTCTAATACAAAGAATTAAAACTCAACCAACCCGATTATTTATCCAAGCTATCCATGAGTCCTGCCGCTTATCCTCTAAGGCCTAAGCTATGGGATTCTTGGTACGAAAAAGGTTTGTCTGTAGCTCCACTTAACTTCGACATTACTGTATTATTTCTAATCAACTGTATATATTTCTATCCTTAGTATGTGAACTGTCATTTTCATTTTTATTTTCATTAATAAAGAACGGTGCTGAGGGAAAAGTTTGGAGAGTGAGTAAATTTTTTTTGTCGGTCTAAAGAAAATGTCAGATATTTCAACATTTCACGAATAAAATTAATATTTTTGACATTTTTAAAAGAAGCATTTGTTCAATTTAAAAAAAAATGGTGTAAATTAAACAAATTATATTTACTTTGAAATTAGCCATTCATATTTAATCATGTCTAACCAAATTTCTTCAAACTGTATTTTTACTCGTATATTATACATTTTTTTTATTTAAGTCTTTAGCTTAAATACAACAATATATCCAATTGTTCAGCTTCGCAAATGTTTGCTACCCGCAATGTCCCGAGCTTCCCGGAGGTAACAAGACGTGCTCAACACAGTCTAATGCAAAGAATTAAAAAATCAACGAACCCGATCATCCAAGCTATCCATGAGTCCTGCCATTTATCCTCTAAGTCTAAGCTATGGACTTTTTGGTACGAAAACGTCTGTCTGTAGCTCCACTTAACTTCGACAGTGCAGTATTATTTCTAATCAATTGTATATATTTCTATCCTTAGTGTATGAACTGTCATTGTATTAAAAATATTTGTCATATGGACTATAGTCTGCCAATAAACCTTTTCATTTCATTTCATTTCATTTCATTTCAATTGTGTACGTTACACGTACGTACATATCAGACACGTACGGAGGATTTTTCAAAATGGGGACAGGCACAAGGCTTGTAAAAATAAAAGGTGTAAATCATATGGAAAAATTTCTTTCACAATGAGATATCCACAGCTGTGCCAAAAACATAAAAATACACAAAATAAATATTTTTAACTTTACTAAACATTTTCCATGAAAAAGAGGGTAAAACATGGAAATTTTTAAAGTATATCTTTAGCTCTAGATGTGAATTGGACGACCTATATTTTAATTCTTCTGGATCGATGAAACACATTATTCCAAGACATTTTCAACAAATAAATAGTTATTGAGAAATTTCAATTGACGAGATCTAGCGATTCATTGTGTGTAAGTGCATCCGACATGACAATAAAAACGAAAACAATGACAACAGAGTGTGGTGGAGAGTGAGTGCTCGTGCACCCCTTGCATATCCCCCTCCCTCCTCTGCGTACAGGCCTGTATATATATATATATATATATATATATATTTATTATAATTTATTATACGAGTATATATATATATATATATATATATCATTTATCATTACTTATTCGAACTATAGTGGATGTAATTTCCCAGAAGAGTTCCTTGTTCCATGTACGGTCTGTGTTTAACATATAAGTTTCTCAGGGGACCATTCTGAGTTTGTGTGTGTGTATATATATATATATATATATATATATATATATATATTATATATATATTCAATTTTCCTGAAGAGGAGTTGAAATAAACTCGAAAGTACTCGGACTAAATGTTTCATTTTTACTGCGGGTTAGTTCAGGATAAAAAAGTTCATGCGTGTATATATTACTTTTACCGGGTTCGAACCGCTGTCTCTGAGATATCCATCACGCAAAGTACACGGTGTGCAGTTAGACTTTTAAATTTGGAGAGGCAAGAAAATTATCGGGGAGGCATTACGCTAGGCTGCTGGTGGGACGTAGTTCGGATTCCACGTTAAACTGTAGGTCTAAGGTGGAGTGACAAGCTTGACCTTCGTCAGAATTAACAATTCGGGCGGAAACAAAACTAAGGCAATGCTGACCTTGTAGTATGAATATTGTAAATGTAATAAATGTAACTAACTTATAATTCTGTATATTATAATTTATTATTACATCACGTTTTAAAGGACACAATCTTATTTTTACTTTTTTTTAACATTTATTATTAAATCATATAGCTTTTCTTTTCCTTTTGGAGGGGGGGGGAGTGCAAACTTTCTGGAGGGGAGTAAACTAGAAATTTAGGGGTGCAGTTGCTCTCCCATGGTCCCTTCCCCACCCCTTGGCTGCGCCACTGCAACGTACAAAGCATTGTTACGCCACTCTCGAAGTTGTGGCTGCATTTCACATATTTGGTTTTTACAGTTTTCTCTACATTACAGCTTCATGAAATGACTTTTTTAGCTGAAAAGAATTAGAGATGGATTTAAAATCTTTCCCAACAAAAAAATAAACGTTTAGTGAACGTCAAAAGAAAGCGCTTTATTAGCGTTTTATAAACGTTTATGCCTTCCATTTTTGGCCAGGTTATATTTAGAAAAACTTTAGAAATGTACTTTTAAAAACTAATAAAAAATAATATTACTTTTAAAACTTAATAATTTCTGTCTCCAAACTATTACTAAAAAAAAAAAAAAAAAATTACGTAAAAAAGTGGATTTTTTAAAATTTTTAATTAAATTATTTTAGTCCAAGATTGAATTTGGCGTCGTATAACCAAAATAATTTTGAAATAAATTTAAATAAGAAATATTTTTTAACTTAAAATAAATTCTCTGTCCGAGTTCCCAACCCAACTGCCAACCCTTGTTATAGTCGGTTCATATAACCACATGACAAAGACACTGGTTGTATTCTTATCCACCCATACCCATGGCTCCTCCTTCCTGCATAAATATACGAGTATACATATATATATATATATATATATATATATATATATATATATATATATATACCACACACACACACACACACACATATATATATATATATATATTAGTAATGGAATTTTAAGTGACAATATATACTTCGGACGGATAACAGTACCCCTAACAAAACATGCCAAATAAAACCGTACAACAAAAACATTGAGGTACGAAGAGAAAAAACATACACACGAGAAATAAAAACATGTTCCATATTAAATGATAGAGACATATTTGACCACCGACTAAAATATTCTGTTCCATCAAGATTCTCTAGAAATCTAATGACAATAACGATGATATAATCATTTTAATAGGCTCCTAAAACCTGAACTTTACTCTAAATGACCATAGTTCACTGCCGTATTTGTGGGGATGAAAGCGCTAGACAACGTGACCTCAACGTTTAATGAAAGTCATAAAAAATTATTGTTGAGGAAGAGACAAAATTAGATTACGTTCATTATAAAACGAGTGATTTAAAAGTTAGAATTCAAAAAGTATATCATTATATTTCGTTGGGCGGAGAGACATAATATATATATATATATATATATATATATATATATATATATATATATATAGGGAGTCCCAAAAAATGTATACACACTTTAACAGCTGATAGCTCAATTGATGTTTCTTTCTTTCCAAGTTAAACCCATTAGAATTAATAATGGCAGTCAGACTAAGCTTTGAACAAAGGAAATTCATTCTAAAATGCTACTGGAAGTGTGAAAACGCAGTTGAAATGCAAAGACAGTTTAGGAGGGAGTTTCAAACAGATCCACCAACGCGACTTACCATCACTCGAATTAGAGATAAGTTTGAAGCCGATGGAACTGTTCAGAATGTCCACAAGAAGCGTTCCGGAAGACCACGGACATCGACAAGCCCCACAAAGCAAGAAAGAGTACTGGAAACGTATCACCAAAGTCCAAGAAAATCTGTGCGGCAAGCGAGTCGTGAGGTAGGAATTTCAGAATCGTCTGTCCAACGCATTTTGAAGCGCTGTCAATGGAAAAGTTACATTCCAAGATTAGTCCATGCTATTAATGAAGATGATCCGGACCGAAGAGTGGAGTATTGCGAGTGGTACTTGGCACGATGTGGATGTGGATTGGACGAAGGGGTTTCGTAGAATACCCTCCGCGTTCACCAGACCTCACACCACTAGACTTTTTTTTACGGGGATACTTAAAAGACAAAGTCTACGCTATAAAACCTGCAACAGTCGCTGAATTGAGAGCAGCCATTGAACGAGAATGCACACAAATACCAAACGAAATGTTTCGTGATGTTTGCGATTCCATTGCTTCGCGTTATCAGCAGTGCCTGGACCAGAACGGACGTCAGTTTGAAAACAGGCGTTGACAAAACAATTAAATAATGTCTGTAGATTCTATTACATTTTGAAAATGAAATGTATTTTAATAAACACTGCCTTTATAAGTATTTAAAGTGTGTATACATGTTTTTGGGAGCCCTGTATATATATATATATATATATATATGGTTGACAAAATTAAATAGACACCACGATGCTTGTCCTCAAGAGAGAGAGAGAGAGAGAGAGAGAGAGAGAGAGAGAGCCCTGCTTCATTGAATAATATCATACAGGGTGTCCCATAAGTCCGGCATCATAGGAAAAATAATAAAAAAGGCAAAACAAAAGCTTTTATTTACAGAACGTGCTCAATATGTCCACCATTGTTTTCAATACACAAATTCAGACGTGATACCCAGTCAGCAAGCACACGGTGAATGATGTCAGGAGTAATGGTGTTACATGCCCTAATAATGCGCTGCCGCAAATGTTCAACACTCCTAATTTTCTCTGCGTATACCAGCGCTTTCAAGTGGCCCCAGAGACAAAAATCTAGTGGCGTGAGATCCGGGCTTCTAGCTGGCCATTCCACAGGCCCTCGACATCCTATCCAATGACCAGGGAATTGTTGGTACAGGTATTCCCTTACTTGGGTGCTGTAATGTGCAGGAGCGCCGTCTTGCTGGAACCATGTTGGGAAATTTCCTTCTTCGTTCAAGACACTGGGAAATGCTTCTTCCTTGAGCATACGTAGGTAGGTGCCTCCAGTGGACATGTTCATCGAAAAAGAGGGGGCCTATGATGCGATCTTTCCAAATGCCACACCATACCATCACCCGAGATGCACCTTGTTCCTTGAAGAGGTATACCAGTGAGGGTTGTTTTGAGACCAGTAGCGGGTTCTGTCGATTTACCTCACCATTTCCATAAAAAACAGCCTCGTCACTGAACAGAATGGTGGACGGGAAATTGGCATCCCGAGCATAAGAAAAATATGAATTATGGTTTGTAGAAATAGACAAATATGAATTTCCCCTATGATGCCGGACTTATGGGACACCCTGTATATTGAAGTATATTGAGGGGTCCCGCGTCTTAAGGTACCTAAGCGCTAAAATTAAACTTCGTCAGAAATCGCCTCCAAAGTTCAGCAATATTCTGGCAATAGTATCTGTTATTAATTGAGCTAGAACGTTCATTTTTGGCTAAATTAGAGTTCTAAGTATGCTAATGAAGATGTTGAGTTTTTGGAATAGATTTTCATATTTTATATTTTATATATATTTTTCTTAAATTTTTGATTTTCTTATTATGCCGAACTTTGGGTGAGCTTTTGGCTGGCGATAGAGGTGAAAAAAGTAGTTCCCTTCATAAGGTTTTAAACCATACTTCTAGTGTCGTAAGGTCATTATAACCCAAACCACGCGAGAGAGAAAGGGTGAAAATAGTGATATCCATCAAAAACACGTTTTCGCCTGTTGTGGCGCTTAGGTACCTTAAGACGCGCGACCCCTCATTATGTTTATCAGGCCGGGTCGAAATTTTTTATTGAAAAGGTCATATTGTGAGGGATTTGAATGGAACACAGGAATCCCTCATAAATTATTTTCGCTGTTTGAAGCCTCCTACCCTTGGCACAATTTTTCACTTTTTTGACCTATATTGAAGAATATTCCATTTATACGAGACTTACTCTACATTCAGGTTTTTTGAGGACATAAATCTTTATTAACGTATAATATTTTATTTAATAATTAAGTACAACAATATATTCAGAAGAAAAAATTATAGGCATAATAAATGCTAAAATTCAATTAACTTTTTCATTGTTCCTTATCACATCATAAGGGAAGAAATTTTCAATATCATTATGAAATTTTATTTCATATGTTTCTTACTCATTCCGTTGGGCCTTCCATTCAAACTTGGGCAGTTTTCGCCTTGATTCTAATGAGTTTAAGATAAACTTTTGACGGTTGTCATATTCTATTCTTTCCTGACATGCCTTTGTTACTAGGTTCACTGCCCTTTCCACACTTTGACGGTGGCGTGGAAAAGAAGCTATCTCCATTGGCTTACATCGAGCCTGTAGTAACTCATCGTCGCTAAAATTGCTTAGCAGCGGTGGAGGAGTAATGATCTCTTTTTGCCAATCGATCATCTCGGTGTAGTCAGTAGATTGGAAATTGAGGGTTCGAGGCAACTCAAAATTTCTGGTACCTGAAAATCCTGTTCTTGAAAGGATGATTTTCTGAATAGCTTACTCCCTAATTTCTAGTCTCTTGTCAGTTACCATTGATATGAGTATATTTTCTGGGTGGGCAAAGTAGGCGTTATTTTTTAATACCGGTTCTATGATTGATCTATGTTGTTCATCTAAATTTCGAAGCAAGCACATTAAATGCCAAAAGTTATATGCACCATCAGTTGCATTAGGATGGGATTTTTTCCAAACCCCCTGGAGCATAGAACTGCATAATAATCTTGACTATATCTTGAAGGTTTTTATCGGGATTTGGCGTTGAGATATATAATCGAAGGATCCTGTTGGCTAGAGTTAGCCACGAGCCTGGTGAAGGGTACCGGGGGATCGAGTGGACAGATCTTGAGAAGTGTGTCAAGTTTGCACTGCCAGACACATATCATAGAGATATCTTTGATCACTGCTTAGCTCCTTCACAACATTTGCTGGAATTTCTTTAATGTTTCCCTTTACGCGAGAATATTTGACTACCTCCAATTTTGTTAAATCTGTTTTCAGTTTATTCCCAATTGAACCAACAAAAGTATTTGGACCTGTTGTTTTACCATCAATGGCTTTGTAGACGTGCATAAAAGGCAGCTCATTCAAATGCAAAAGGCACACCAACCACTGCACTGGTCTGTTAAGATGAATTTCAACCAGTTTTATGGCTCCACCAATTTTTCCTGTATTTACAGGAGTACCATCACACAGTAAAGCTTTGATAGTATCTATGCTGTTCGAGTCTGTAATAATAGTTATCAACTCTTCTGCTATGCAGCGAGCAGTTTCATTATCTGGTGTGACATGGTCTACATAGATGCTTCCAGGTTCTTTCACAATAACATAGTGTTCTTCTTTTATCTTTCCACTTTTAGTTAATGTGTTATCTTTCCTTCCATCAAATCCAAGGCACTCCATCTTCAGATTTTCGGATTTAGACCTAAAAGTATTTGTTTCACCCATGCGATTTCTTTCTCTTTCCAATTTCTTTCTGTCAAGCATGTTGGTGTGGTTAAGGATCCCCATATATTTCAAAGCTGCATTGAATATTGCAGCTGCAGCTCTACAACTTACATGATAACGATCTGCTGTTAATGCTAGGTTTTTATAGGAGTGCCTGTTCTGAATATTCTCAGTCAATTCTAAATCGGCCTCATAATCTACATCCTGACTCTCTGAATCTACATTTCATCATACTGAGCTACTTTTAAGGCAAAACTTTCATTTCTTCGATGTAACGGCACCTTCTTCGATTTTGGGACTTCTTCTATTAGTCGACTGATTTTAAGATAGATACCTTTGGTGCTAATCGTAGGAAAGAAACTTTCATCCAAATGTCTTCAATATCTTTTACAACAACCCTGTAACAATCATTAGCAGTTGCTGATCCTTTTGATTTAGCTTCTTGACGACGGCGCACAAAAAGGTAGTGTCTCACAACATCTGCTTTTGAAGGAGTCATGGCTGCTGGGAATTCCGTAGGATATCCAAAGGCTGCATTTGAGGACTTGCTTTAGTAGTCATAGTTTATATCAGAAGTAAAATTTATATGTAATTTATAATTTATGATAATTCAAATTATAATTAAGCAAATGCAATTTATTTCATTTATCTGAAAAATTATTTCTGTTTATCTGAAACATAAAAATATCAAGCATTAAACAAAGAACTTATCATGTAACATATAACAACATTAAACATATGCAAATATGAAGGTAAAAAAGAGAGGAGGGGCATGTGATAGGGGTAGTAGGGTAGCACATGCTTGATTTTTTAATATTTTGTTAAGATGATAAAATGAAACTTCTCACATAGTGTATTTTTAAGAAGTAAAAAAATTCCCATTTTCGATCCGACCTAATGTTTATATTATATTTCCTTATGAACATTTTACTTACAGTTCACAATTAGTTATAAAGATGTTCAAACTGTGCAAAATTCCACTTTTCCTGAGGGGTTACAATGTTTCGTGCGCTGGTTCCGCCATTCCTCGGAAGGGGTGAGAAATAAGTTCAATATATATAATAAATTCAAAATTAAAAGCAAATATCAATATAAACTTCATAAATTTACTTAAATATATGATATTTCCTCTGAGGCAGGACTTCTGACTCACCCTGTATATGTTAGCATAGTAACTAAAGTTTTTTTTTTATGAATAAGAATTTTATAAGAATTGTGCAATATTCTCTGCCCATAAACGAACAAGCGAATATCATTTAACTTGAAGTAAGGACAAGAGGCAGTTCACAGAGAAAATAAAGGGCTAAAAGATTTCCCTGTTGGGAAATATTGAGAGAGAGAGAGAGAGAGAGAGAGAGAGAGAGAGAGAGAGAGAGAGAGAGAGATTACAAGGAGTTGCAAGGATAAGGGAAGCCTCAAACACCTTTCAGTCCACCCGGGGAAGTTTCTGTTATTAAACTATTATTTTTTAACTATTCTAGCAGTAGTAAAAACTGGATAGAAAAGCATAAGGCTCTCTCCTCACCTTCCGCTCCCTCCCGCCAGAGGCGGGTACGGAAAAAGGTTGAAAAAATACCTTGATCCTGGAAAAGTAGCCAAGGAAATTTTACAGAAAGAGGAGACTATATAACTAGCTCTACAATTACGCTATGCACACATAGAAATCGTACACTATGTAGCTAGCACCGTTGTATAAAATAACTAATAATATATTTGTGCTGACCTTATATCAATTACTTGGTATTGTTACAAAAAACTCGAATATATGGTTTTGATTTTATAGAAAAATATTTACAGTTTTATTTACCGTGGTATCGGTCCAACAAGAAGCCCATAACCCACTCGAGGCTAGCCCCAAAAGGATTAAAAGAGAAGTAAGGCTTAAACTCTCCATGCCTACACTCATGTATGCGCAAAGCTATCACGTCGGTAAAGTGATGAAGTGCTTTTATAAGAAAGGGGTAGAAACAGGAATTAAGAACAGAAACCAGATTTTCCACCCCATTCCCTCACCCGTCACGTGCATCCAGCAACCCAAGATAAAAATGAGAAAAAAGAAATCGGGACGGCAGAAACGCAACTATATCTCTCCTAATCCATGCCATGCATTAAAAAAAAATTATTTTGTTCGTTATGAAATTGTATTTCTACAAAATATTTTATATTCTATCTATTGTTAGACATATTAACGAGGCAGGCAAGTGGTGAGCGTGTTTTCTGTAATTGGATATCTGTCATGTATATATGTCTGCCAACTCTTTGAATGCGCCGAGTTTCAACTTGGGTCTCCCGCCGTGAAAAGTACTTATTTGCAAGTGATATATTGAATCGTTCATACTTCGCGGTGCTGTACCACACGAGAGTAGATGAAATCTGTTTCCGGCAAGGAATATTAGCGGGAGGTCCTTGTATCTATCGCCACGTACTTGTCCTTTATGGAGAATGAAAGTGTTTATCTCTCTCTCTCTCTCTCTCTCTCTCTCTCTCTCTCTCTCTCTCTCTCTCTCTCTCTCTCTCTCATTTAAAACTATTATTATTTAAGAATATTAATTTTCAAGGAAACCTTTCATGCAGGTTTCGATTAAATTCCTTTTAGAAAAATGAAGGCTTAGTAAAGAGGAGTGATCAGTAGTATCTAATTTTAATATAAAATGTTCGTGAAAATATATTAAAATTTGGTTACCTATAAGATTAAAATTACACGGGAATATATATATGGAGCATAGTTGGTGCAGAGGTTTGTATATGCTGGAATATCCCTGACGAAACCTTTAAATAAATTCATTTTGTACTGACGATGCACAAATCAAAACTTCTTTCAAATTCATCTTCTTTTATGATTTTTCTCTCTTTTAAGTGAAGGAAGCCAATATTTCACGATTTCTCTGAGCAATACTTCAAAACTAAGATTCTAACCAATAGTTTCGACTTCCGTTAAAAAAAAAGAAAAAAAGAAAAAGGTTTCCCAAAGTTGAATGGCTTGGCACTAAAGTGCCTATCTTTCTGCAGCTTTCAACAGCTGACTTAAAAAGGATTTTATCCCTAAACCCTATTTCAGTAAAGACGAAAAGAACTGTTATTCCCAAAAATGATGGAAGACTTTGTTTTATACAGAATATGCTTTTGCTTTCAATTCTATTAGAAGTTAAAACAATTTAGAAAAAAAAATCATTATTATTATTATTATTATTAAGTTTATGTTCCTAATCTTTATATATATATATCTATATATATAATATATATATATATATATATGTATAAATACTCTGAATCCCTTTAATTTTGCTCAAAAAGCTTTCATGCTTCCAACAGCTTATTCAACTTAGAATACCGTGAATATACGAGTATTAATGCCATATCAAATATCTAAACTGTAAAAAGAAATATTGAACTCTATATATATATATATATGGGATTGAACTCAGAATGGTCTCCTGAGATCTTTTATGTTACACACAGACCGTGCATGGAACAAGGAACTCTTCTGGGAAAACTAAATAAAACTATGACAATAAAACTATGCCAGTGCCGGTGACGCTTGTCAGTTTCGTGCTCCTTCTTCCTATTAAAATTAAGTGTTTAAAGTCAGTGAACCATTGTGTTACTTCTCAACTAAAATTTGTGAATGCGCCAAGATTACGCAGTTACAATCTCATCAGATAAACTGCAATACTTAACTAATAATATTACATAAAATATATCTTCAAAATTTTCTAGCGACATCCGGCACTGCCTTTACAGTCCTACAAGGTGGCAAGCAGTGACCTTGAAGTAACGGGTATACAAACAACCGAACGAGCGAGACCTTTAAACGTACGAACGAACGAACGAGTGCATTTTAACCCTTTACGGACGAGTCCGCAGCATATGCGGTCACTCTTGTTACCAGAACGTATAGGTTTTATTGTTATTGAAAACTAAATATTTTAGTAACTAGTCACTGAAATGATACACATTTTGGGTTCCTTTCCCTACAACTAAATGACATCTATATATAAACACGTAGAAACATTTATAGAAACGAGGCATTGTAGTACAATTTATATTATTATTTCTGGTGGACCTTAAGGTACCATCCGTCGTTAAAGGGTTAACGCCATAAATTGCTCAAAATGGCTTCCAAAGGTCAGGTAAACGCTCTGAAATCAGAAATGAAGGACCTAGCAAATAAGTATAATTCCCTCTTTGACTTAGTACACAAAAGTAATAGTGTAATCAAAGACCTTGAGGCAATAATAAAAGTTGTGCAACATAATAACGAACAGTTAAAGAGGGACACTGCAAAACTGAAATATAGAAATATAGAACTCGAAAAGAGCATTCAGTATGCACACGACGAGCTAAAGGATCTTAACTCTAGTCTAAACTCGCTTACTAAAAGTAATCATAGCATGGAGATGATAAAAAACGAGCACGATTCAATTAGAATAAATTAAACAACTTAGACGATAATTCACTTGCCAATAACTTCATCATAATGGGGGTATCTGAAATTAATAGAGAAACAAACAGCGAAACGAAGAAAAAGGTGGAGGACATAATAAAAGATAGACTGAATTTGGGGAATATTAAGATCAAAAGTGCTTTTAGATTAAAAATACAAATTCCACCACAAAAAGCAAATTCTAGAGTTAAAGTCACGACTGAATTTAAGACGCCCACTTCAGCTATAAAAGTAATATGTGAGGCTGAAACTCACAGAGATTTAATACTAAAAATCAGAAGAAAGCTGAAAGGATAAAAAATCTTCGTCAATGACGACGTATGTGAGGAAACACGTAAAATTCATAAAGAAAAGCTCCCTAATCTCATAGAAGCGAGGAGACTCGGGAAAGTTGCCTACTTCCTTGGAGCCTTGGAGCGAAGTTAATTATTAAAGAAAGAGAGACTCCTCCAACGCGGAATACTTCGGTCAAAGGAATTCACCTTGTTAGTGAAGAAGCATTCGAAACTATGAGAACTACGAAAACGCCAGCCGACAGTCGGCACACAGGAGGCCTGCGAATAACTCCGCATACAATCTCATCAGTCGACTTTCCCATTCTCGGCTCAACTGGGCGGTAATTCCTTATTTCCGTATTCTGTATTTAGTGAAATTGTTTGAGAACTACTGTTAAATGGCTTTCATCGATAAGGACTTTCATAGTATATGTGCTGATATTAATCATTTCAATTCATTACCAAAAAATTCTGTATCCAGTTTAGAGAATCTAGAACAGGAATCTGGTGTAGGCAATTGCATGGTCTCATCGATAGATGAGTTTAATGCCTTTGTATTATAAAAATCTTTCAGTGCTAAATCTAACCATTTGAAGCTTACCTAGGAACTATAACTACTTATTGGCCCTTTTGAAAACTGCTAGGGTCAAATTTAGTGTTATAATTCTCACGGAAAACTGGTTAAATAGTAGTATTAAAAACATGTATAATATAGATAATTACGTTGCTTATCATATTGTAAGAGATGGTCAGATTGGTGGGGGTATCTCTGTGTATGTGCATCAAACTTCCGACTCTAACGAAGTATTTTCTGTATGTAATAGTGACAATGAAAACCTGATTGTTAATATAAAAGACAAAAGTAATGTATATTCTGTCCATGCAATATATAAACCACCTAATACTAATATCAATAGCTTTTTAATTCACTTAGATAACATGTTATGCAACTTTCATAAATCGAATGCCATAGTTGCGGGTGGCTTCAACATCAAATTGCAATCTGAAGCAATCTCTCATAAATTTTTAAACTTAATGAATTCTTTCTATCTTAGTCATACTATTACCAAACCCACTCGAGTCTGCTATGGCAATCGAATAACAGAATCTACGATTGATAATATATTTGTAAATAGCAATGCCCTTGTAAATCTGGAATTATAACCACTAACATCAGTGATCATTTTCCTACTTACGCTATATTCAATAACATTGTTCAGGTTGCGGACAAAACAACTATTGATTACAGAATATTCTCAGAGGTTAACAAAAGAAAATTTATTGGGGCTGTAGAAAATACTCGACTTGACTGTGACGAACCTTTAAATGACCCAGATCATATGTTTCAGTTCTTCTATGACACCTTATTCCATATTTTTAATATTTGCTTTCCTTTAAGGAGAAAAACAGTTTCGCCCAAAAGTCGCAAATCCATGGATCACTCCAGGAATTATCACTTCAATAAAGAACAGTAAATAAATTATTCAAATTGCAATTGCAGAGCAAAATTCCTAAAATACAATATACTCAATACAGAAACAAATTAACTAAAATAATCAAAATTGCAAAATATAACTATTATAACAATCAATTTTCCAAACATAAAGGAGACATGAAAAACACTTGGACAACCATAAACAATCTTCTCGGAAAACAAATTAAGAAAAATTCAATAGAGAAATTAAATGTTGATAATAAAGAAATTACTGATGATACTGCTACTCTTTAAATGCACATTTTACTTCAATAGCGGATAAGCTTCGCTCACAATTAATAAATAATGATCACTCACCTCTAGAATATATGCCACCCAGCCCACTAAATTCATTTTCTTTTGTTCCTGCTACCTCTACTGAGGTCCAGAATATTATTGGTAAATTAAAAAATACAAAAAATAACATTCATAACATTCCTGTACCTATATTGAAACTTGTTAAAGATAAGATATCTGTAACTTTGGCTAAAATTATCAATCAAAGTATTTCCAAAGGAATATTCCCATCAATGCTAAAAACTGGTTGTATAACACCCCTTTTTAAAGGGGGTGATCCTACACTAGCAACAAATTACAGGCCGGTGTGTTCATTATCTGTGTTCAGCAAAGTTTTCGAAAAAATTGTAAAAAGTAGAATGCAGCGATATTTAGAATCCTACAATTTATTATCTCCAAATCAATATGGCTTCCGTAATAATAAAAACGGAAATGGCTATTTTAAATCTTATGGAAAATGTAAATATAGCTAAGGAGAACAAAGAAATAATGATATCAATATTTATGGATTTGAGTAAGGCGTTTGATGTAATAGACCATAATATTCTACTTAATAAATTATATTGTTACGGCTTTAGAGAGCAATCAGTGATTGGTTTAAAAGTTATTTGTCCATAGATATAATTTTGTATCAGTAAATAAGGTTTGCTCACTAAAGCGCTTGTCAAACATGGTGTGCCACAGGGCTCAGTGTGGGTCCACTGTTATTTTTATTATATATAAATGACCTTCCACGTTCATCTGATATACTGAACTTCATAATGTTTGCAGATGATACAACTGTCTCTTTTTCTTGCAAAGATGTTAATACAGCTAAGAATATATTTCATTCAGAATTCATCAGTGTAATGAAATGGTTGACCACCAATAAACTCTTCCTAAATACCAGTAAAACAAATTTCATGATTTTTACTAATAAAAGAAATGTATATCTTGATGAACTTAATGTTAATGAAATCGCCATAAAGGAGTGTACTGTAACAAAATTTCTTGGTGTAATGCTAGATAAGAATTTGCAATGGAGTGATCATGTAAATTATATCGCGAAAAAGATTTCAAGGAGCGTTGCTATAATGTTTAAACTTAGAAATGTAGTCCCTAAACAAGTTTTATTGACTCTTTATCATACTCTTGTTCTTCCTTATATAACATACTGCACCCTTGTTTGGGGAAACTCCGCTAACAACGCATTAAATGGTATCTTTGTCATCCAAAAACGAGCAATAAGGTTATTATCTGATGCTGATTTCCTTGATCACTCTAGTGCATTATTTAAAGAGCTAAACCTACTAAAGCTCAATGATATAACCAAACTGGCACATTTTATTTTTATTTACAAGTGTAAGAACAAAATCATTAATTTGCAATGGGTAAATAGATATTTTGTAACTCATCAAGAAATCCACTCGTATCAGACCAGAAATAGATCAAAGCTTGTTATACCTCAATTTAGATTGTCTTCATCTCAAAAACTACCCATTTTCATTGGATTGAAACTATGGAATGACTTGCATGCCGATATAAAAAATATTGTGAATGTAAATTTGTTTAAAACCAAGTTGAAATCCCGATTAATAATGGATACTAACAAAAATCTAGGATTACTGTCCATTAATTGTTTACTAATTATTAATTTCTCGTGTGTAATCTAGTATTAAAAACACATTTCTTGGGATTGTTCAGTTCTTATCTCTCATGTATAATATTGGTTTCTTTGTATGGTATTGGTATAGTGCCTTCAATGGTGACCTTGTATTTGTCATGTCAGTAGTGATAATTTAAGATTAATACACGTTTGAACTATTAATAATACTTATTTACTTGTTTATTTATTTATTTATTTATTTATTTATTATTATTAATTAATAACAACTAGCTGTTTATTTTTAATAAGAACCCAGTAAAGCCTAAAGCTTAAGGGCCAAATTAAATAAAATAAATAGTCGAGCTTCACAATTATTCATGTCATTGTAAACTGAATGTATTTATTTTATTATTAATAATGGTTATTCAAAAGAAAAATAAATCAACTATAGCTGACTACAATCTCTGAAACTCTAATTTCTCGAAAGAAGGCGAGAGCGGTACACAATAATATACATATGGAAAATACTTGAGGGCTTTGTCCCAAACCTTAGAAATGAAATAGAAACAAACTGGAATGATTGAAGAAGCAGATTTTGTACAGTCCCAGCTGCTGTGGGACAGGGGGCCACGAAAACGAGGATTGAAATTACCTTCAGAATACGAGGCCCAAAGCTTTTCAATGCCCTAACGAGAGAAGTAAGAAATCTCCAGCAAACCGACCTGAATAACTTCAAGAACCAGCTGGACAGATAGGATCCTAGATCCTGTCCCAAAGCTGGATCCTATCTGCTTCGCAGATAACTGGTGAAGGAAGCTATATTTTGGGGCTTCTTTGCGAGTGACCCGTTGCCCACGTCGGGCTAACATCATGAAAAAGAAAAACTATAGTATTTGTTATTTACCATTACTTATTCGAACTATAGTGGATTTAATTTTCCCAGAAGAGTTCCTTGTTCCATGCACGGTCTGTGTGTAACATATATATATATATATATATATATTAGTGATGTAGCGGATGTCATTTTTTTCACATCCGCGGATGCGGATGTTTGATTTCAACATCCGCGGATGCGGATGTCTACATTTTCGTTATTTTTTAGGATATATTCGAGATTTGTTGTGTTTAACGTATATAATAAGTTATTATATAGAGAGCTGTAGCTATAATGTAGTATAATTGATTAATTGTACAATAATTGCTGTACTTTTCTCTGAACATATAAAATAATATCAAGCATCTAACTAATATAGAAATCAATCAGTGAATTCGTCTGCAAATAAATTCGTTATATTTTGTTGAGTTTCAGCCACAATTAGAAACCATAATTGTGTTACCAGGATGCGGGACGTGAACCCAACTCAAATGCACCCCACCGACCTCTTTCCCCAACCTCCACCCTTATAGAAAGAGATCTTTAATTAGCTTGATAACTATTTATATTAAGTTTAAAGTTTTATTAGGCATATTTATAAATGAGTAATTAAAATAAAGTAAACTAAGATGTTCATCGTTTAATGTTCAAACTTAATTATAGGAAGGTTATGCTTAAGGAACATTAATTTTTCTGCCTTTTCTGCTGCCAGTCTGTTTCTCTTTTCATCATATATTAATCTAGCACTGCTAAATAATCTCTCGCTTGGTACGTTTGTTGGAGGACAGGCTAAATGTTTCCTTGCAAGTTTACTCAAGTATGGATAGATATTCTGCGTATTTTTCGACCAACTAATAGGATTGTCACATGCAGCCAAGCGTTTTTCTTGGTGATAGCTCTCGATCATTTTTACTACATCTTTTGACATCGCGTAGGTCTCGTCATTGCTGCTTGACTCAAGAAACTGAGAGACAGATTCTGTGATAGATTTGCTTGTTGAAGGTGTTGGTTCTGTCACTGAAACTTTTATTCTTTTGGTGGGTGGCGAAGCGACAGATTCAAGAGATTGAAGCTCTTCAACTGCTTTGCCAAGTGATGATTTAACTCGTTCTAATGTACTAGGTGAAAATAACTTAGCTTTGTAACGTGGATCTAAGTAGGTTGCAAGAGAGTAACTTCATACAAGAACAGCCTCTCGTCTTGTCGCTTGCATCACTTTTGCGCACAATGAACTAGTTCTATTAATATAGTAGAATTTGATAATTTCCGCTTATTAATGACGTTTTATCTCAACGGTCCACATCCGCACGACATCCGCAGTCCAAAGTGCGGATGCGGATGCGAGAAAATGTGCGGATGTTCCGCGGATGCGGATGCGGATGTGACCTACATCACTAATATATATATATATATATACAGTGTGTCCGTAAAGTCATGGTGGGATTTTAAATAGCTATATTATTGCAACGAAACATGATAATGAGATGAAACAATGCCAAATTTAAGAACAACTCTCAAAGTTGTATCTTGTAGTTAGTCTAGGCTAAGCTTAACCTTTATCTCGTAGTTAGTCTAGGCTGTCCACATGCCTATGTTGAACATGAGCGTAATAGCCCGAAAGTTAATGTGTGGTGTGCTCTAGCACGAGATCGAGTGATTGGCCCATTTTTCTTCGCGGAACCCACTGTGACGTCACACAACTACCTCGCTATGTTGGAACATTTTGCAGTACCCCAATTTATTGACAATAATGTCACCTTTCAGCAAGATGGTGCTCCTCCGCACTATGCCAACGTTGTTCGAGAATTCCTTAATGAAAAATTTCCACAGAGATGGATAGGAAGAGGAGGATGGAAGCCATGGCCTCCACGCTCTCCGGACCTGACACCTTTGGACTTTTATTTGTGGGGGTTACGTCAAGCAAAGCGTGTACAGTGTACCCATTAGGGATATTCATCACTTGCACGAGCGAATCACGGAAGCTATCGCATCCGTCACTCCTGATGTTCTTGGGCGTGTGTGGCTGGAATTGAATCACCGCCTAGATGTCTGCAGGGCTACCAGAGGAGCCCATATCGAACTACGTTAAATAAAGTTATTCTTTTAGAGTTGTTCTTCAATTTGCCTTTTTTTCATCTCATTATCATGTTTCGTTGCAATAATATAGCTATTTAAAATCCCACCATGACTTTACGGACACACTGTATATATAACCTCGTTAACCTCGTTGATGTTCCGTGCGTTGGTCTCTCTTCCCATGAAGGTCAAGATGGTGGCCCCACCTCTAGGTCTGGCTTGGTGAAGGAGCGAGTTGCTTTCTTGCGCTCTCCACCGTACATAGCCAGGTACACCCGCTCATCTGGTATCGTCCTGAGCCAGGCATCTACAGTAGTCTTCTCTTGAAAACTTCAACTTCGACCCCTGTAACGCTTCTGAGGTCCTTTGGAAGCTGGTTAAAAAGTTTTGGCTCCCTAACAACCAAGTTATTTTCCTTCAGTGTTGAGGAGGTCCCTTGTCGGGCCTTTAATTTGGGAGCACTACACATCCTGCCTTTCCTATTTTCCAGTGTTGTTTGAATGGTAATTGGGTTTAGTTTGAGGTTTGGTACCAGTTTTTCAATCATTTTCCATATGTAGATTATGGTGTACCTCTCTCTTCTTCTTTCCAGGAAGTACAGATTTAGGTTATGGAGTCTTTTTCCAGTAGTTGAGCTCTTTGCAGCCATCAGTCTTGGCTGTGAAATGTCTCTGAGTTTCTTCTAGTCTATTAGTTTCTTCCTTTTTGTATCGGGACGTCAAAACTGAGCAGTATTCAAGTTTTGGTATGATCAGTGCTCTCAGCAGGGGAATCATTACTGTCTTGTCCCTTCTTTTGAACGTTCTTAGTAACTGTCCCGCGACTCTTTTTGCTTTATTTATCGCTATCTGATTTTGTGTTTCGAATTTCGCATCATCGGTCATTATTATCCCCCCAGATCGAGCGTTTCCGTGCTTCTCTGAATTTCCTGTCTATCTGTAGCAGGGGCGTACCTAAAGTATTTGGCACCCGGGGCGGATCCTTCCTTTGGCAGCCCCCATAAATAATTTTAAAATTTAAACACACAGAAAAATATATTATGTTTGCAAGTAGATTTTTAAACAGTACAGTACTGTCATAAGAAAATTGGAAATAAGAAAAATGCAGGACATTAAAAATTCAGTGAACAGGTAATACTGTATTTTATTTTATACAAAAAAACACAGGAAATCCAGTCTCAACGCTCAGCCTATTCTTCAAAGTTAAATAGAGAGGATTCACAGTCTCTGCTTTCGAGCCTTAATTTCTGCAAATTGATCAATGAACTCATCAAAATTCACCTTCTTTGCATATTCATGTTCAATTGAAAGTAAAGCCAGATTTGTCAATCTTGTCTGACTCATGGTCGAGCGAAAGAAATTTTTTATCAATTCCAATTTGGAAAAACTTCTTTCACATGAAGCAATAGACACGCAGACAGTCAAAAAGAACCTCAAACACAGTGACAAACTTGGCAAAGATTCACAAAAATCCCATTTCACAATAAACTCCAGAAACTGCAATGCTGTCCATTTCTTTACCTCTTCAACGCTGATTTTGGCAGCTTCCAAATGCCTCCGAAGTCGTCCAATTTCCACACTGATATCTTCATCAGAGAATTCTTCGAAAATCTGAGTCAAATTTGGAATATACTTCCGAAGTTCTTCTTCTGTTGCAACAACCAAAGTGTTTGGCTGAATAACAGCGAAGATTGACAGAATTTGATCCATTGCCTTAGAACGTATCTCCAATTCTTGATGAAAGCGATCAAGACATTCAAACATAGCCCTTTTTACTTCCTCTGGCAATGTGAGACCAGCATCCTTTGCCATCTCTCCTGGCATCCTTTTTCGGAGCTTTACTCTCCCTCTTTTCTCCATAGAAATGTCCATTTCCTCACACTTTGTAGTTGCATAATGAATGGCCCTCTCCACAATTTCATTGCGCTGATCTTCAAGAAACAGTTTTAGAGCTTGGAGCTTCACAATGCACTTTTCAAGGCTGATTCCAACTGTTTGCAAATACTTTTGTGTGAGATTAATTTCTTCCAGGACTTCACACCAGAAAGAAAGGTAACTCAAAAAAGAGAAATCACCTACACCAGACAGCAAAATCTGAGCTGATCCTCTTGTGTCCACATTTTCTTTGGGATCGCACAGTACTTCAAGGGTTGAGGTCAGCTTTTCAAAATTTGCCTTCACTGGTTTCACAGCGTCATAATGAGCACTCCATCTTGTCTGGGAAAGTCTTTTGACTGTCATGCCTACATTCTCCATCAGCACTTCCCATCGATGAATTGAGACTGAAAAGAAGGAATATACTCTTTCCAAGGTTCCAAAAAAAGTCACACATGAAGAAACGCTTCCAAATGAGTGCATCCCGCAAAGGTTCAGAGAATAATTTGCACAAGGCACAAACAAAGCTTTGAGATTAATCTCTCTGATCTTTGACTGAACACCACCATGAATCCAAGTCATAGTTGCAGCGTTGTCATATCCTTGACCACGGCACAGGTTTATGTCCAGTCCATCTCTCTCCAGATGTCTCAGGATATCCCCTGTGAGCTCAGCAGCAGTCTTTCCGGCAATAGGGAAGAAGCCCAAGAATGATTCCTTCACTTCAAATTTGTCACATTCAATATGGACGTATCTGATCACTTCACACATCTGATCAGTGTGGGACACATCAGGAGTGCTGTCAAAAAGAATCCCAAAATACTTTGCTTTCTTGATATCAGCCACTATTTTCTCTTTGACCTAATTCCCCAAAAGGCAAATGAACTCATTCTGAATCTTTGGAGATAAATACGAAGCCACTCTCCTCCCAGATGGAATAGAATGCTTAATCCTTACAACGTGTTCTTTCAAAACTGGATCATAATTTGACAGCAACTCTACCAATTCCATGAAGTTTCCTTTGTTTGCTGATGACATGTCCTCTTTGTGACCACGAAAAGGAAGATTCTGGTGAGCCAGAAACAAGGTTACGTTCAAG
Organism: Bathynomus jamesi; assembly: GCA_023014485.1. Lineage (NCBI taxonomy): Eukaryota > Metazoa > Arthropoda > Malacostraca > Isopoda > Cirolanidae > Bathynomus > Bathynomus jamesi. Next base: position 69,176 of record JAJOZX010004457.1, on the reverse strand, counting down.
AGGCTATGTAAAATATCCCTCCATTTCTTTCTCTCCTTGTCCATTGTTACTTGATGAACTTGATCAATGGTTTTTTGAAGCTTCAACGCTGCTCCCAAGGTCTTCCATTTCTCCAGGCATGAGAGATGCTGCTCAGAAGCCTCATGGTCAGACACCTTTGGGTTTAGCTTCCACTATGCTTGAAACCCAGTGACAAAGCTAGATGTTCCAATTCCTGTGTCATCGAGAGCAAACAGTCTGCAGCAAAAACAAAACAAACTTTCTTTTGATAGAGAGTAAACCATCCATGTTCTCAAAACTTTCTCGCCATTTGGCAGGGCCTTATAGAACCATGCAGTGGTCAGCTGTCGACTCTTCCCTTTGGATTTCTCTCCTTGTCTTTGAACTGCACTGAAAGGTCCATCCCTATTTTGGAAGGGTTCACTTCCCCTCTCAATAAGATCAACTCTCAAGTCATTTGGAACCGGGATTGGCCAAGCAGCGCATCAGAATAAATTGAAAATATATCCGTCTCCTCTTCATCAGTCTTCCTCCTGTTGGTGTGGACTTCTGCTGGCGTCTCCTTCCTCTTCATCAGTTTCACTGCTTTTAGAAGATGAATTGCTATCCTCCAATCCTTGCTCTCTCTCATTTGAATCCTCTTGTGAAAATGGTTCTTGTATTTGCCCTTCAGATTCACCAGGCTGAATATCTTCAGGACTTTCTCCTATTACACTTGATGTTGAAGGCGTCACATACTTCAAAATTGATCCGGACATTGCTTGAGCCACCTCTTCTCTTGTCTTCTTCATTTTTATTCGTTGGAATCCACTGAGTCGATTTCGCTTCATAGTGGATGTTTTCTGCAAAATTTTAAAATCAAAAGGTATAAAGCATGAACATGCATAACAAGCATGAACTATTATGACTTGAAATACATTAACTGAATAAATTTTGTATTGCCAATAAAAATAAAAATTTATTTTATAGTGGAAATTAACATTAAGCTGTTGTAATAGTTTGAACATTTTAAATTTTTTTTTCTTACTTTGGCGAATTTTTCATTTGGTTTGAAAACTTGTACTGGTATTTCAACTCTCCCGATGGCACCCCTCTCCTGGCTGTCACCCGGGGCGGACCGCCCCCCTCGCGCCCCCCTTAGTACGCCACTGATCTGGAGCATAATATGCAGTCTATTTAAGTTCCTCTTTTCTACCATATCTCAAGAGCTGAAGTTTCTCGGTGTTAAATGTCATGTTGTTGTTTTCTGACCATTTGTATATTTTATTCGTGTCCCTCTGAAAGGCCTCCACTTCATTTACATCGCTGATTTTTTTGGTGATCTTTGTATCGTCTGCAAAGGATGTTACTATACAGTACTGTTGCTGTTTACTCCGCTGTCTATGTCTGTTAGCATGATAATGAAGAGGAGTGGAGCCAGTACTGTGCCTTGTGGTACTGAGCTGCGTACTTCCGATTCTGAAGATGGTATATATATATATATATATATATATATATATATATATATATATATATATATATATATACACACACACTTGAATTTTGACGACCTGTAGACGTTTTCTGAGGAAGTGTAGATCCATTTTCCCACTTTACCTATTATTCCAATATGTTTCATTTTATGTGCTATTATACCGTGATAACATTTGTCGAAAGCTTTAGCAAAATCCGTGTATATGACATCGTGATTGTCATTGCTATCCAGTGCATCTAGGATATTGTAGTGTTCTATTAGTTGTGATGAGCAAGATCTACTGATCAGAATCCGTGCTGATTTCATTGAATCTTTCCAGTGTCTCCAAGAAATCATAAATTTTCTCTCTAACTATTCTTTCAAATACTTTGGTGAGGTGGGACATCAATGACACTGGGTCTATAGTTCTTTGCTCGAGATCTGTCCCCTCCTTTATATATAGGGACAATGTTTGCTCTTTTCAAGTTGTTCGGTATTTCCCCATTGTCTAGGGATCTTCTCCATATCCAGTATTTTTACAGTTTTAATCAATAATGCGTTCCAGTTGTCCGGACCTGCAGCTGAATGTGGTTTCATTTGTCCTATTGCTCTCGCTACATCTTCTGGAGTAAAATCAAAGTCTGTTATACACTCTCCTTGCAATTTCTCTTCGAAGAATGCATCTATGTAAGGTATCGCTTTGTCACTTTTTGGGGTACTGAAAACTGATTCATACTGGGCTCTCAATGTTTCAGATATTTCTTTTAGAGCGTCGGTTAGTTCATTAGTTCTCTTCCTTAAGGACCCAATAGCGTCGCGCGTTTTTGTTTTCCTTTTCGTATCGCTGTAGAAGTATTTTGGAGTTTCCTTTATTGCTTCTACCGCCTTTTCCTCTTCCCTCTCTGTATGGTCCTTAATCAGGGCTTGTATTTCCCTATTGATACCCTCCAGTTTTTCTTTTATTACTTTCCTGTCATTATCTCCGCAGTTGGCTAACTTCGCCCCCACTCTCTTTCTTTTGCGGAATATTCTTCTCTTTTGCCTCTATTGCCAGCTCCTCTTTCCCTTTGGCTGTGATTTCGGAGCATATTTTTCTAAAATTCTCAGCGTTTTTTCTTCCGAGGTTGTTAGCATTTCTTCATTTGTTTTATTCTCTAAAACTGCTCTCCACTCTATTTGGGCCGGTATCAGGACAAAATCCCCCCGTGGACAAAATCCCCTCGCGGACAAAATCCCCCATGGACAAAATCCCCCCGGACACAACCCCCCCCGGACACAATCCCCCCGCGGACAAAATCCCCCTAAGGCTTTATTAAAAAAAGAAGAATACGACTGACTTTATTAAAGAAGAAAAATTAAAAACACAGTAAGAATAAGAATAAGAATAAGAAAAGAGGCTTCGTGAAATTTAAGTTTAGACATAAATTTAGTTTATTTTCCATCTCCAGAGGTGTTGGAAGTTATTTAACCCTTAGTGATGGAGTTTATTAAAAGCAATAAAGGTCAAACAAAACTACTGTGTGACGGATTTATTTATGTTAAGCAGAAAAACTTGGCAAATGGTGTTATATCTTACGAGTGTGACCGTCGACGTTCTCAAGGAACATATAACAAATTTTTGCAAGTAGTACGCAATTTAAAAGATTTCACCATTAGGAGTGCAATGATTGATTTTGAAAAGGCAATGCTAAATTCTTTGAGAAAAAACTTTGCAGAACTTGAAGTGAAAGGGTGCTTTTTCCATTTATGTCAGAATATTTATCGAAAAATACAGGAACACGGATTACAGAAAAAATATCAAGATGACAATGATTTTGCCTTAAAAATTCGAATGATACCTGCTCTAGCTTTTGTGCCTCCAGAAAAAGTTGTTGATGCTTTTGAACAATTATACGATTTTATACCAGTGGAAGGTTTGCCAATTCTCGATTATTTTGAAGATAATTATATTGGAAGGCCATGCCGACGAGGACGAAGAGAATCCACTTTTAGCATTTCTATTTGGAATATGTACTCAAGAACAATTACAGAACTTCCACGTACAAATAACTCTGTCGAAGGCTGGCATAGACGCTTTGCATCTCTAACAGGATGCTCGCATCCAAACATATGGAAATTTTTAAAAGTTTTAGGGCAAGAAATAAGCTACCAACAGGCATTTATTTCTCAAATTATCGCTGGCTTGCCGACAGAACCGCAAAGGAAGAAGTATAAGTCTTCTTCTTCTCGCATTTTGAAAATTGTACAAGACTATAACAACAGGTCTATTTTTGATTTTCTTAAGGGAATTGCTTTTAATTTGTCTTTTTAAATTTTGAATTTGTTTGACTTTGTGTTTTTAATTTTTCTTCTTCAATAAAGTCAGTCGTATTCTTATTTGTTTGCCCGGTTAGGTAATTGTACGCCCTTGACGATTGGTTAGGTTAAGTCGTGATATTTTTGTTAAAACTTTAATAAAGTCAGTCGTATTCTTATTTTTTTAATAAAGCCTTAGGGGGATTTTGTCCGCGGGGGGATTGTGTCCGGGGGGTTGTGTCCGGGGGGATTTTGTCCGCGAGGGGATTTTGTCCACGAGGGGATTTTGTCCACGGGGGGATTTTGTCCTAGAAGCATTTGGGCCATGTGCGATCTGATTACTTCCCAATTTATAGTCTTGGAATTTGAGTTAAAAGCCCCAAATTTGCTTCTTTCCTCAATATGTGTATTGTCTTTTAATGTTGTCGTCATATTTGTTGATTCGATTAAGTTGTGGTCTGAGATAATGATTGGGGTTTTTTTATATCGGCAATCAAGTTCGTGTTATTCGCGAATATATATATATATATATATATATATATATATGTATGTGTGTGTGTGTGCGTGTACAAGCAGTCCCCATTTTGAACTGTTTCTCAAAAGCGCTATTTTTATATTGATACCCTAATTCGCTTAGCGCCCAGCGCTATCTTCCATAACGCTCTCGGCGTCGTACGCGAGGCAGCGTTTTCATTCACGATTGTCGCAGCGCATTGGCGCTGCCCAGCCACGCTGTGCAATTTGGCCAGTGCTTCGACTTTTAAGGGAATTACTCTATTTTAGAGTAATCAGTCTTGCGTTAGGGTAGGGTTCAAATACTCACTTTTTAGGGTAATTCATTATTATATGTTTGGTTTTAAATAAATGCATTTGATTCTGCAAACTGTTCACTTATACTTCTTAATTTTTACTTTTATCCATTGGCAGTATGCATCAGTGGCGACTCGTGACATTTTTGTTCAGGCATGCAATGTTATGGAATGGAAGAAAAACATCCGCCTAACCCTCTTGCCCAAACTTTGCATATTGTTTACATAGAACTTAGCAAGTTAAAGGTGTTTTACAAACTTTTGGGGACCTCTTTGAAGGAAAGTTCATTTAATGTTAGGCTTAAATATGCGAGCAAAAAATTAGACATATTTATATATAGTAGTTACCGAATTGATCTAAAGAAAAAGATACAAATTTAAAATTTACCTTAAATAATTGTGAAGCATTATTTGAATTGAAATTCTGCTCTCCTAGTTTTCCTGCAAAATTCTTCGATGACCAAATTGTAAAAGTACTCTCGATTCTCCATAAGCTTCTTGATGAAATTTTTTTCAATTGAAATTAAGGCAAGATTAGATAGCCTTTCTTCACTTTGGGAACTCCGTAAATAACTTTTAATTCTTTTAAGCGCAGAAAATGATCGCTCAACACTTGCTGTCGATATTGGTATAGTTAGAATCAAATTCGTCAATTTATATATTTCCTTAAGACCTTTGTGCATTTCGCTTTCCAGTAGATATTTTAGGAGCTCAGCAACATTCTTTTTGGCAAAAGATTTGTGCGAATATAAAACACACAATTCAGAACGGAGACGAGGAAACTCAAAAAATGAATTGTAGCTTCTTTCAAAGATTCAAAAGCTCTCTCTGGGAAAGTAACATCATAGAACTCAAATTTTTTGCAATCTAAAAGCTCAATGAATTCCAATTTTTCCATTGAACTGAAACGCTCTTTCATTTGAAGAAGTATATTATCGAATATTTCATGAAATATTTGACTATACTTCTCTTGTGGAGAAAGACTGTTTCCTTTTACATACAGGTTCACCACATCTTTCTGTTATCAAGTCCGACATATCTGCAAATTTTGTATCCCTTATTTGTTTGATTTTTTTCATAGTGCTTTCAACGGTGATTGAGCTATACACAATATCCATAGATTTTGTTTGCAGCACATTAAATAGATATTCAGTAAAATGAAAAATTGAAGAAAATACTTCTAATAAAAAATTAAAATCGAAAGTATCGATACCAGCAAGCAATCCGCGTGCACTATTTTTTGTTTTTTCATCAAATTTCTTTGGGTTTTCAAGAATGCTTTTTAAAAGATCTATTATATCTTCTTTATTTTCCTTAACTCTTTCAACTAGACGAGATGAATAGTTCCACCGCGTTGGAGCCAGTTTAGGGAAACGCTTTCCAACAACTTTGTCAAGCATTGAAGTTCGCTTAGTTGAACTGCTGAAAAATGATGACAAACTTCCTAATACTGAAAAAAAATTATTACATTCGGAAATTTCAGCGACAGCTTGGATAAAACAAGGTTAAGTTTATGGGCGTAGCAGTGAAGAAAAATAGCCTCTGGTACAGTTTCTCTAATCTTTGTTTGTACTCCATTAAGATCGCTCCCCATAACAGCAGCACCGTCGTAGGTTTGAGCAACTAATTTTTTTCAAACAGCCCAGTTCACCTAGTTGCCTTATAGATAAATCAGAAATCGCTCCTGCACTTCTATCATTGCTGACGTCATTGAATTTTATAAATCGTTCACAAATCTCTCCATGTTTATTAACATAACGAACAACAGTAGAGAGTTGAGAAAAAACAGCTGACATCAGATGTTTCATCTAAAAAATCGCCACATACATGCAGTCGATAAGCTCACGTTTTATTTGTTCTAACATAACTGCACTAATAGATTGAATTATGTCATTCTGAATAGCAGATGATGTTCCCTTAAAAACAGTCGCAGTTTTAAATGGTTTTGAAGCTTTTCATCGAATTCTCCCATACAAAATACCAATTCAATATAGTTACCCCTATTGTCAGCGTTTTCTTCTTCATTGTGACCGCGAAATGCTAATTCTTGCATACCTAAAAAACATGTTATCCTAATCAAACGTTTCAAAATTTCTCGATTCTTATTAACTTCTTCGTTATGTCTGGAAATGGCAACTGATTTCTGCTTGTCGAGTATTAAATCAATTCTTTCTGACTTTCCAAATGTTTTAAGATCAACAAATGCATTTATGTGAGCAAGAGATTTTTCATGGCGAGAAATTGCAGTATGTAAATTGTTTAAATCGTCGTATCCACGACTAACAGAATTTCACACAGAGTTATCTCTTGAAAATAGGAAACACGACCAACAGTACAATTCGTTATTTGAAATATTTCCACATAACCAGGGAACATCATCATACAGCTTAGGATTAAATTTCCTAGTGAAGCCTTTATTTTCTTTGCTTAAATTCAAATGTGGAATCGGTCTGCCATTATTCAATATGCGCTTTTTCTCATCAAAAGAGAGTGAGTAAAATCTTCTAGTCTTCAATTGATTAAACACATCGTCAGTCATTATGGGCACTACAATGCTATAATTGATTTAAGGGAACACCGAACACAAGTGGAGCTTGCGGCTGTGGTACTGGAAAAGAAGCCTTGTCAGAATTGCCAGATGTTACTTTTTGGTGAATGCACCTATAAAACTGAATGCATGCCGTATTATTTTCATTAATTAAAAAAAATCAGAACAAAGCTTTTTAATTATTTTTAGTAAAAATATTAAGTAAATTTTCTAAGCATATTTTAAAACATATTGCCTTTTGAATTTAGCTATGAGGCTCAAAAAAAATATCTTATGGATAGTGAGAAGTCTCCTTAAAAAATTGCCCAAGGCAAGGCGGTGTAAACAAAATCATGTCTTATTTCACTTGACAATTAAGAACGTTTTTCTGTACCCAGACTGAATTAGTGAATGCTTTAGCTACAAGTATTTCGATCTGTGTACAGAAAAATGTTCTTAATTGTCTAATGAAATAAGACATAATTTTGTTTACACCGCCCAATAGCCAGTACATACGTGATTGAAGCCTTAGCCTATTTTTAGTTTCTGAAAATTATTTTTGTCAATTATAATCCTTACTTAGATCTGAAAAGAGAACATATTTAACGCATGCATTCATTGCATGCGTTGCATTCATTAAGAAATCGCCACTGGTATGCATATTAATAATTTTCGCTATTCAAAGAAGGTATAGAGAAAATTATTACTTTTATATCTTTGGTAATTAAGTTTAGGATAATTTAGGCTAGTGAGCTTTCCATCTAGGGTAATATTTTTCGTTGGTGTGGAAGCCCTGAATTTAGCGCCAGTTTGTTTTTGTCGTCATATTGGTTCCTCAAAAATATTTGTGCTCTTTGTTTTGCAATTGATTTTACCCCTTGAAATCAAGCATCATAAGTCAGAAACGTGTAACAGACTCTAATATTGTTAGCGCTGAGAAAACCAGGGCGAAAGCTTAACGCTGGAGGTGAAATTGGATGTAATTAAGCGTATTGGAGCAGATGAACGCCAATGGAGAGCGTTGTCTTTGGCTGGATTTTAGTTATTTATGTAGTGTACACTATTGTCCTGTAACATACTAGCAGTAAACAATGCCCAATGTAACAATTACATATATTTTTGTTATTTAATGTCATTTTATAGCACAATGAGGGAGCCATGGAAAGGTGGTACTTCATTTTTTCATTTGTTGTTTTCTCTTTCTCGTCTTGCGCGGAATATCTCCTATACAAGCGTCGTTCTTTACGTTATTTATACTGCGTGTTCTTTGCAGTTGAATGTATATATATATATATATATATATTATTATTAAGGTTGGAAATTAGATATGTATTTGTACTGGAAATTGGATTGAGATTGAAATAATGTATTTGAATCGACTGAAAAGAGTATTTGTATTGAAAAAAAGGAAAGAACACTTGTATTAAAAAGATATTATTGAAATAAACAGAATAGTGAAAAGTTTTATTATACTGAATTTAAATTCTGTATATTTAATTTGATTTAAATATTTAATTTAATATAATTTAATATAAATATATAACTTAATATAATTTAATATAATTTAATATAAATATATAATTTAATATAATTTAATATAATTTAATATAAGTATATAATTTAATATAATTTAATATTAATATATAACAAATTCAAGTGTTAATTTGTTTGTGATGACCACGTGTATTTCAAGTGTTTATTTTCAAGGGATATTTAAGTTCTTACAATACTGTGGACCGTGAAGGATTTTATGACCTGAAGTTTAAGAATCTCATTAGCACTTAGCAGTGAACTTCAAGTCACATTTTCTTCCCCTACCCCCAAATGAGCCATTACCCCTTCAAAACTAGGGGGTATTATCCTCTTTAGGAAAGACTTTCACTTCTTAGACTTTGTACCCTATGTTTGTGTGTGTGTGTGTGTGTGTGTACATCTTCTCACACAAATATTGTATGAAATCAGTTTTATGCTTATTTTCGATAACATGTAAATAAATAACGAGAGAGAGAGAGGGAGAGAGAGAGAGAGAGAGAGAGAGAGAGAGAGAGAGAGAGAGAGAGAGATGAAGATATGGCCTTCTTAATGGGGGTGTCATGTCCAGAGTAAAAGTGTACGTACGACAAATTGTTTGTTTTTTCCGATAGATACTAAACTTAAAACCTTGGCTTTCCCTATGTACACGCACATCCAAAAACGGGATTGAGTTGTCTTGTTCCACTTTTAAAGTAAACTTAATGGAGGGGACTTGATCATTTAACTGAAGGAGGAAGTCATCCAGGTCACGATTCATGGGCCAGATACACAAAATATCGTCGACGTACACTTTTACTCTGGACATGACACCCCCATTAAGAAGGCCATATTTTCTTCAATGTTTCTTCGCGCTCTTAGGATCGCCAGTCCGGACGGAATACATCGATGCCGAATTGGAAAAAATCAACGGCATTGGAAGTGATCTGTGCTACCCACCTGCGTTTATGGAATCTTGTCTTAACAAGGCAAAACGAACCTTCTATCGTGTGAATAATAACTAGGGCGGTCAAAAGTCAATAAAGTCAAATTGTTTCCTATGGGGCACTTTTCGCTGAAACGACTGAAAATGCAAAAAACACCTGTAGGGGGTATATTACCAAAGTTAATAGGTCAACCAAAAGTCAACTTTTACCTGTTAGGTCAAAAAATAGCAATGAGGTAAATAAAGTCAATTTTTTGGAATAAATAATTAAAATAACTAAAAATTGGCATCATTTTGGTTAACTGGCAACTTCGCTGCTCGTATTTGTCTTATTCAGTTATGTCCGTTCTGGTTTTGGATGTGGTTGTGTTGTATGTCAATCAAAATGAATTATAGTTTGATTGCTAGCTTAGTGACTAGGATGGAAGCATCTGATTGCACCATTAGAGAGGCATATGAAACCATTTCTTCTATCAACCTTGGCGAAGATATGTGTTCAGTCAAACAATACATTGAAACAAGACTCAAGACAAATGGTATTTGTGAAATAATTAACCTCAGTAGACCTGAAATCTCACCAACAGTTTATGGTCAGCTTTTGCAATGTCAACCAACAACTGTCGCTGTAGAGAGATCTTTCTCCATGCTTAATAAATTATTAAGTAAGGATCGCAATTTTTTGCCGGAAAATGTCGGCAAATACTTCATAATTTACCACAATCGGTCAACTGATGTAGAAGAGCAAGAATAAGTAATTAAAGTATCGTTTTTATTATTGAAAGTAAAGGCAACTTTATAAGTCAATTTTTTCAATTCGTAAGGTCAACTTTCTTAATTTTTTCGGTCAACTTTTGACTGCCCTAATAATAACACTCGCACTTTCTCAAAGAATATTTTAGTACTTCCATTTTCCCCGGGCTTTTTAAGCATTGCTAAGGTACTTAAACGTTTGGATATTAATGTAGTATTTTCATATAACATATATATATATATACATATACCTATATATATGTATATGTATATATATATATATATATGCGATGAATTTCACAATTAAACATGTGAAATGAATGAATAATGCAAATCCACAAGGAAAAAGAAAAATGATTCCTTGACGAGGTGTCTTCTGAATACACGAAAGGCCTTGGAATAATTTTTCTTTTTCTTTGTGGGTTCCATCATATATATATATATATATATATATATATATATATATATATATATATATATACACACACACACACACACACACACATATATATATATATATATATATATATATATAATATATATATACACACCTTACCTTACAACCTTACAAAGGTTTCGCGCGATGATTTCTCATTTCGCAAAGGTCAAGCTTGTCGCCCCTCCTTTCGAGTTGTGCTGTCTCTGGTAACGTCCTCATCTATGTCAGTTAGCATGATTATGAAGAGTAGTGGAGCTAATACTGTTCCTTGTGGTTTTGAGCTGAGGACCTCTGATTCTGATGAAGATACTCCTTGTACTGTAACGACTTGCCGCCGATCACTAAGGAAATTATATATCCATTTCCCTACTTTTCCTGTTATTCCCATAATTTCAGTTTATGTATTATGATTCCGTGGTCACACTTGTCGAACGCTTTAGCAAAGTCTGTGTATAATACATCATAGTTTTCATTACTTTCAAGTGAATCAATAATGTTGTTGTAGTGTTCTATTGGTTGTGATAGGCATGATCTGCTTGACAGAAACCGTGTTGGTTGGTTTGCCCATATATTGAGAGGAGGGGCGACACGCTTGACCTTCGTGAAATGAGGAATCATTGCACGGAACCTTTGAAAGGAAAATTGTATATATATATGTATATATATATTAATGTAAAGAACGACGTTTGTGTATAAGAGCGTCCTGCACAAGATGAGGAGGGAGAACGAACAAATGAAAAATGAGGTACCACCCTGGAATCGAACCCGGGACCATCCGATTGCCGGTCAGATATGCTATCCACTACACCATGGCCCTCGATCAATGAGAAGTCGTAATTCTCCTACATACGAGCAGAAACCAATGCCCTGAGGGGGCACCTTATATATGCCGTGCATATATACATTTTAACTGCAAACAACACACAGTATAATTAATGTAAAGAACGACGCTTGTGTAGAAGAGCGTTCCGCACAAGATGAGGAGGGAGAACGAACAAATTAAAAATGAGGTACCCACCTGGGATAGCATATCTGACCGGCAATCGGATGATCCCGGGTTCGATTCCAGGGTGGTACCTCATTTTTCATTTGTTCGTTCTCCCTCCTCATCTTGTGCGGAACGCTCTTCTACACAAGCGTCGTTCTTTACATTAATTATACTGTGTGTTGTTTGCAGTTAAAATGTATATATATATATATATATAAGAGACGTAGCTTGTATCTCTCTACTTGCCCATTTATTAAAAGTATATATATATATATATATATATATATATATATATATATATATAATCAGTCAGGTGGGCAACAAGTTGCAGTGCTCACTAATGTCGCCCATTGCGTTGTCTTAAATTATTATTACCCAAATCATCGGGAGTCGAACTCCCGATCTCAGTGTTTTCACTTCGCTTATTGAAACCGATGTTGCACACACTGAGCTACGAGTGATAATATGATATTTTGTTTTGTAATGATTGTAATGATTTGAAATAAATTTAATAAATGGCACAGAGAGAAATGTTTGTAATGGACATTAATACAGCAGTTTTATAAGTATTTCAAATTAAACTTTTTAATATAGTTTTTTATATAGTCGTTTTGGAAAGATAAATTTAAGATATCTGTTGAATGTAACTTCTCAGAGAATGTAACGGTTTTTATATTTTTTGTGGGTGTTTCGGTTGGGTATGGGGGAATTGGGGGAAGAAGTTGGGGAAAAACCCTTATGGGGAGTTGAATTCTAGATTTTGTTCAGTCAGGATCAAGGGTTTTTGGGGCTCTCAAAATTTTGTAAGTATAGCTTGTCAGTTTAGTGTTAATCGCAAATTACCAAATTCTCTCTCTCGGTGCTGTTTTATGTATTAACGTTCGGCCTTGCCCTAAAAGCTTAGTTGTTTTAATAAAAATAAGCCTACCGGTAAGTTATTTCGTCAATCCTTAAGGTTGTATTGGTGAAAAGTTGGCTGGAAAAGCTGGACAGACACTTATTAACCTGTTGCACTCTTAATATATCGGCCAAATAGACCCTTTAATAAATAAAATCACTACGGTTTTAAGACCATTTTATACCTTTTTTCCTGTAGAAAGGAGATGCGGCGGGTGCCCGCGAAAATGCTCCCTTTTCATTAGAAAGAGAACTCCAAAATCAAGGTATGGTCGGAGTAAGACTACAAAAAGTTTACAGACGTAATGAACCGTTGCCCGAGTCCATACTCAGGTTTGGATGTTTCGCTTCGCAGTGTTTGGATCGGAGCGTAGCGAGCAACTTTTCTGCATTGTCCGAAACTCAACAACATTGCAGAAATGAATTTAACCAAACCTCACCTAACCGTACCATTTTTTTTAGCTTTTATAATATAATTGTAAGTATATTTTTGTTATGTTTGCATAGATATTTTTGTCACCCAGAACTGACGGTGCATTCCGACCAGGCGGTGCATGAGGTGGTGCATTTCGACCAGCGGGCGGTGCGTTTAGACCGCGGTGCATTCGGGTATTGGAACATTACGTCCAGTTACCCTATAAAGGGATATTGGTAATCGATTGTGAATTCTTTTGCATTATTTACTAAACTGCGGAGTCAGTAGAGTGTGTGTGTGTGTGTGTGTGTGTGTGTGTGGTGTGTGTGTGGTGTGTGTGAGAGAGAGAGAGAGAGAGAGAGAGAGAGAGAGAGAAGATCATGTTCCGAACGAGTAAAAAGGACATAATAAGTTACTGACTAATAAGTTAATAACCTACACTGAGATTTCGCTTGGCTCAGTGACATAGTTTCTTAAGAAGATAGATCTTGCGGAGAAAAACAAAAGTTTATAGCTATTTAATTTTGTTTATTTCTGCTACATTTTACACTCTATTACAGAATTAATAAGACGCTAATATGGTCCCCATTTTGACTTGGGAGAGAGGTGGGGAAATAATTAATTTTCGTTTGTGTTTTAGACTATTTCTAAACTTTGCGTTTGAAATTTTTTCTAATTAAACATTTTTGAAAGTTTTAAAGAAATCTTGCGATGACGTTGCATATTTATTTTGAAATTTAAAAATATATCAACATTTTTAATCAACAACAATGACAATTTAAAAAAAATTCCTTTTGAAATTAAATAAAAAATAAATAAAGTTTTAAAATTTAGTATTTTTTCCCCAAATTTAAATTTTTTTTTGATGGAGGGAAGAACTTCTGAGATAAATTCAAGAAAAAATTAAAGAAGCCATTTTGTCTTCAACTGACGAAAAGGTGACTGGCAACCGAATTTCATTTGACTTTATTTGATTTTCATTCCTCTCTTGCTGTAGGGGGGGCTTGGAGGGTGGGGTGGAGAATTGGAAAATTGGTAAACTTATCAATAGATTTTATCCACAAATTTCTGTTAAATGTATTTACACATTAGAACGTAAATTACGCTTCTTTTTCAAATTTAAAGATATAATTCCAAAACCCTTGTGTTCATCAGTCATTTATAAATATACATGTGACGATTGCGCATCGTCGTATTGGCATGATTGCACGCCAACTCCAAATTCGTATCGATGAACTCAAGGGTATTTGTAGCCGGACTAATAATTAGACTCGCGAATCCCTCCCAATCACATATACGTTCCCACTCCAATCGGATAGACTACCCAGTACCCAATTAAATCTACTAACTTTTTAATAATTGCTAAACCCAATAAACATGACCTACCCCTCTTAGAAACCATACTAATTTTTAAGCATAAACCGGATATAAATCATTATACCCCATTCCATAACCTTAATATCCTCCAATAAAATTTCCTTTACCTACCTACAAACCAACCAACCAAGTGAGTGCCCGTTAACAAATTTTTTTTCATTCTTTGCTGTGTTTGTGATTGAATAACTTGTACCTGATTTGTCCCTTTTAAGATTTTAAGATTTTATATATTTCGATGTTTTACGTTTTAAACTTTTCAATAATGTTCCCTTAAATTATTTCTAATGGTTTTACTTACATTTATTCTTTTCTTATCTTAAAGGTAAGCCCCCTTTTATAATTCCTTTTACAATATTTTATAGTTTAATTGTATTAACTGTATAATTTTATATGTTTTAACTTTTATTTCCGCTGTGATATTTGTCAATATTTAAATTGTTTTAAGTTCATAGTTGGTTTTAATTGTATTTTTATATATACACATAATTTTTAGCACTGAAGATGACATTAGAAATGTCGAAAGCTCTGCATATTAAGTGTTTGTATATGGACTAGTTTTGTTGTTCCTTTTATATATATACTGTATATATATATATACCTTTGGTTAGCTTCCGCCCGAATTGTTCATTCTGACGAAGGTCAAGCTTTTCAGTCCACCTTAGACCTACAGTTTAACGTGGAATCCGAACTACGCCCCATCAGCAGCCCAGCGTCTTAACCACTAGGCCACCTAGGATACCCATTTATCTACCATCCACTTTCTTTATTGTGTGGAAGGATGAACAGCTGGGTTTTGCTGCCGTCCGGTCTCGAACCCGGGGCCGATGGATTCGTAGTCAGCGACGCTAACCACTACACCATATATAGAATCCAAAAAGTTTCCGGAAAAGTTTAATAATTCAATCATTTCAAATCAGAATTTAATGAATTCTTGTTTTGACATGAATTTGGACCTTCATACATATTAGGCCATGCTAAGACTTACACAACCTTGGTGACAGTGCTTTAAGACGGAGTTAAAAAGAACCCTATTTTTCATGGCAACGGAAATCTCAAAATTCGAGTGGAGAGCTAACATTAAATTCCTAACAAAACTTAAATGGAAACCACCACAAATACTTGATGCCTTACGTGAAGTTTATGGAGATGAAGCACCTAAGAAATCAGTCGTTTATGACTGGATCAAAAGATTCAAAACGGGTCAAGATGGAAGGCCATCAACATCAATTAATGAAGAAACTGTTGCTGCTGTTCGGTCACTAGTCGAAAAAGATCGTCGAATTTCCTGTGAAATAATAGCCAATGAGGTGAGTATCTCTCGTGGTTCTGCTCATTCCATTTTGGTGGATACCTTAGAACTTAGCAAACTTTCTGCTCGGTGGGTGCCTAAAGCGTTGCGCCAAGGACAGTTTGACCAAAGGGCTAGTCTTTCTGTTGATCTTTTGAATCGAATGGAAGTTCATGAAGATTGTTTTATGCATAGACTTGTAACAGGGGATGAAACCTGGATTTATCAGTATGATCCGGAAAGCAAAGTTCAGTCAAAACAATGGCTCCCAAGAGGATCAGATGGCCCAATCAAATTTAAAGCAGAAAGATCAGCTAAAAAGGTAATGGCTACAATTTTTTGGGATTGTGAAGGAATAATTTTAGTGGACTTTCTTGAAGGACAAAAAACAGTCACCGCCCAATATTATGAAAATGTTTTGAGGAAGCTGAAAGATAAGCTTGTTGAAAAAAGACCTGGTAAACTTCATCGCGGGTGCTTTTCCATCACGACAATGCACCTACTCACACTGCAAATGCCTCAAGAGCCGTGTTACGGGAATTTCGATGGGAAATCATACCTCACCCCCCTACAGTCCGGATCTAGCCCCTTCCGACTTTTTTTATTCCCAAAATTGAAGGATCACATAAAAGGAACGCGTTTCGACTCGATAGCAGATGCCAGAACAGCAGTTTTGAGATGGTTTCAGTCGAAAAACTCTGAATTTTATAAAAATGGATTGGAACGCTGGAAACATCGCTTAGAAAAGTGTATAGAGATAGGTGGGAATTATGTCGAACGTTGTTGAGCATTCCTAAACGTATATCCTCTTTTGTTTTTTTTATTAAAGTTATTTGACCATTCTGGAACTTTTATTAAAGGGTTTTGTATTAAAGCTTTTTGAATTTTCCGGAAACTTTTTGGATTCCCTACGTGTATATATATATATATATATATATATATATATATATATATATATATATATATATATATATATATATATATATATATATATTAGCGGAGCGACCCGGGTGGAAATTGAACGATATATATATATATATATATATATATATATGTTTGTGTGTGTGTGTGTGTGCGCATATATATATATATATATATACCATATATGCCCGGTTAGGTTAACTAAATGCCTGATTAGAGTAATTGAATACCTTGTTAAGTTAATTGAATGCCCGGTTAGGTTAATTGTACGCCCTTGACGATTAGTTAGCTTAAGTTGTGATATTTTCGTTAGTTTTAACGAAAATATCATGACTTAACCTAACCAATTGTCAAGGGCGTAGAGTTGACCTAACTGGGTATTCAATTAACCTAACCGGGCATTCAATAATTTTATCGTAGGTTTCGATATATATATGACCTCGGAGGCCGACGCCACATAGCCTTTCTTTTATATATATATATTATGCTAGAGCAACGCCTATTTTATGTCACTATCTTTTATGACGTGTCTATGATGTCACTATCTTTTAACCATTCCGGAATACAGAGGCCTCTAGCGGCCTCAGATGACCTCGGAGGACGACGCCACATAGCTATGTTCTTCCCCAGCTTCTGTTACCCCTATCCCCCAAGTCTCATCCAAATCTGGCCAGTGGTTTGGCCGGTCATAAGAGACAAAGAAAGAAAGTTCGCAGTTCGACCGTCACAATTATTAGTATATATATATATATATATATATATATATAAGCAAACAACCACAGAGAAAAAGAAAAAAAGAAACACGAAATCCGAGCGCTTTCGTGATATATTCACATCTTCAGGAAAAAAGAGATATATATATATATATATATATATATAATATATATAAATCATTTTTTTTAAAAAAACTTTAAAAAATTTTGTAAAAAAAAATTATTTTTTAGTTTATTTATTAAAATAAAACATTTTATTTAACATTTATTATCTAAAACTTTAATATCAAATAATTTTAGTAAATTTAGAAAAATATTCGTACAATTTAAAAGAAAAAGCTCGTAAAGGTCAAACAGACATTTTGTTTAATTTTAAATTTGTTATAATTAAATTTATTAAATAAAGTCCAACTAAATTTTTTAAAATTTTATTTTTAATTTGGAATTTGTATTTTACTTTTTAATTTAACTACGCCAGTGTCCCAAGTTCGCTGAATTTACAGCATTTTACTACAAGCGAAGTGCTTTTAACTTATAATTAATTTGAGAGCCCAGTAAAGCCTAAGTCTAATGGCCAAACTACTTAGGTAGAAATAAATAAATATGTTCTGTAAAAAATTGTAAATTTAGAACTGTACTATTTATTTGTATCATTTATTATTATTATTATTATATATTAACACTGAGGTCGAGGTTCGACTCTCGATGATACTGGTAATAATAATAATAATAATAATAATAATAATAATAATAGAGGAGTTAGGACAATACACCGCATTAATTGGCCTGAGCACTGTGCCAGTCTCTAGACCTCCTCACTAATCATTACTATTCTTTCTACATTATAATTCTATTAAATGAATTTGCATTTAAAAATTTTTAATTAAAAGAAAAGAAAAATTAACGCTTTTGAAGCTTTCCCCCTACTCCCACCCCACCCCCACTCCCCTCCCCACATTAATTGGCCTGAGCACTGTGCCAGTCTCTAGACCTCCTCACTAATCGCTACTATTCTTTCTACATTATAATTCTGTTAAATGAATTTACATTTAAAAACTTTTAATTAAAAGAAAAGAAAAATTAACTCTTTCGAAGCTCTCCCCCCCCCCCCACTCCCCCCACTCCCCCCACCCCCACCCCCCACCCCACTCCCCCACCCCCACACCCCGTAAAAAATAACAGAATGTTAAATTTAAAAAGTTAAAATTTGTGTTGAAAGGAATCACTGTAGAGAGAAGAGAATTGTTTTTTCTCTTAATTTAATGTGCAATTTTTTTATTTATTTTTTTTATATATATACAGGGTGCTTAAAAAAAATGTTACCACTTATATGGCGCTAATATGTTATTATTACTTACCACTTATAGTTTGTGGGTATTTGGGGGGGGGGGTAAGTATTAATGTGTTTATTTGTTTGTGTTTTAATAATAATGTTGTTTTTTTCAGGGATTGTGTGAGTAATGAATGGGTGAACCCCATTCAGTGGAAATGGCTACAAGGTTTACATTAGAGCAGCGCCATTATTATTAAAAAACAAGCAAATAAACACACACTTGCATAAAAAAAAACACACACATAAACTATAAGTGGTAAGCAATGACATATTAGCGCCATATAAGTGGTCACATATTTTTGAAGCACCCTGTATATTTTTCTAAACATGAAGAATTTTGTGTTTGTATTTAAAACCCTTTTTAATCAAATTATATTTATTCCAAAACTTCATTTTGTCAAATATAACAAGATTATACATCGTCTCTCTCTAAGCGAAATAAAGACACTGAGGTCAGGGGTTCAACTCCCAGTGATGCTGGTAATAATAATATAGGAGAAAGAGAAATCGGCCGCATTAGTTGGCCTGAGCGCTGTGCCAGTTTCTGGCCTTCCTGAATAATTATTCTTATAATAAAAATATTGTGATTTTGAAAAAATTTTTTTACTAAAACAGAATTTCTCTCTGCAATGATATGGGTATTAGGGTATTAGTGGGTATTAACATTATTGTCAGTGTAGAAAAAGTACAATGAACTATAAACATTCGATAGTTACCCTCTTTTTTTAATAAAGGGTATAAGGATACACATACCCTACTACTCGTCTCAAAGATTTATGAAACCCAACTTTTGAAATGTTAGTCTATTAATTACAGTATTCGATAAAGAAATCTATCGTCAACGCCACAATTAATAATAATAATAATAATAATAGACACATGAAAACCCCCTCTTTACCCCTTCTCCATCAATTTTGAAGGAAATGAAATTTTACATGATAAAAGTTACCAAACTTCCGCTACAATAAATGTTGCTGAAAATTTGTCATCGATATTTGCTTTATAAGTTCTTTCTATTCAACTGAATAGACCTGATAATGTTTCCAAACTTTTTATCTTTTACAAATAGACAAATTGATTTAGGGTGAGAAAAACTAGGAGAGAGAGAGAGAGAGAGAGAGAGAGAGAGAGAGAGAGAGAGAGAGAGAGAGAGAGAGAGAGTTACAAGGAAAAGAAGTACCTCAAAAGGCCTTGCGGCCCATACCGAGGAGGTACCAATGGCAATGGGTGCCAGGGAAAATTTTCTACACCTTCAAATAGTGTGCAAGAGAGAGAGAGAGAGAGAGAGAGAGAGAGAATTATTAAATTTTCTGATTTCCAATTTATTGTGAAATGCCATTTCTTTAGTCTATAGAATAAAGACACATTTGGATGCCCAGACAGTCACTCTTCTTAATTGCTATGCCTTTAATTTCATGTTACCTATTAAATTGAAGGAAAAGTATAAAATAAACACGCTCTATTGGGAGTAGGAGGAGGGGGGGGGGTTGTGGGCATTCACCCTTAGATACAGAAAAGACAACCGCCCAGTTCTAGGTAGCACTGAGGTTTGAACCCACGACTCAGCGGATTCTCAGCACTGCCGGGCGACGCCCTAACTGTGACGCTCAAATAATCATGGGAATAATTATTAAAAATTTTATAATATATATATATATATATATATATATATATATATATATATATATGATGAAAATAATCACGAAGGAAAAAGGAAACAGAATGGTGCTCAAGCGCTTTCGTCTAATGACATCCTCAGGAGTGTTCCTGAAGATGTCATTAGACGAAAGCGCTTGAGCACCATTCTGTGTTTCCTTTTTCTTCGTGGTTATTTTCATCATAAATATTATTCACGTGTTACTTTCGTCTAATAATTTTCATATATATATATATATATATATATAAGAAGTATTGTAACTTAGTTTTGTTTTTATCTTAATCTTTATCTTAATCCTTATCTTAATCCACCTTTTCTATACGTAAATTCGTTTAAACGAATATTCCTTAATCAAAATTGTGATGCGTTTCAAAGATTAAAGCTGGGTATCTGGCTGGGTATCTGGGTAAATCCCATCAAAATTCTCGAGATTCTTATCTCTTTGTTCCAGTAGCCTTTTCCTAATCTCTTTTCATTCCTATTTCAGTATTCCAGAAATTCCTAAATGGGAATCTTTAAGGGGCCAATTTTCAAATAGATCTTTTCACTGTATATGTTACAGGGAATCTGTGTAACTAGGGATTTCATGAAATCTCTAAAATGTTCAGAGATTTCATGCAAGGTTAAGTCGTGATATTTTCGTTAAACCTATGGGAAAATTATTGAACGCCCAGTTAGGTTAACTGTACGCCCTTGATGATTGGTTAAGTTATGATATTTTCGTTAAAACTAACGAAAATATTACGACCTAATCTTGCATGAAATCGCTAAAAATTTTAGGGATTTCATGAAATCTCTAGTTACACAGATTTCCTGTAACATATATAGGAATTTCCACTTTAAGTTATATTTTCTTAAACAAAAAACTTCTCGGATCTAAAACTACGTCACGACACTTTTTTTGTTTTATTCTTTCGCAAATCAGGAAACTGTTCCTAAATTTGGAATTCCAACTTCGTGCATTCCTAGTTTTCAGTCTAGGAATGGGAATGGGAATATCACCAAGTGTAAAGTACTTTGCTTCAGCAGCAATTTCTTATCTAAATTTTATACAATATGAAACTGAAATTTATTTCGGTCCTCCCCCGTTATCATCTTTATAAACATCTTGACCTCTACATAATATCATAGTATGCGATACAGAAGTATTCAGAATTTCTCCTGCTGTTTCTGAAATTTACAGAGTGATCCAAAAATACCAAGTACGTAAAAAGTATTTTTTGGCCACACTGTACATTTTGCATAATTTAAAATTAATGTAAATGGTTTAGCTCATGACATTACTCTTAATACCGAAGGACAACTTATAACGGACTCGCATTATTATGTACAGATGGTTGACAAAAGAAAATAGACAGCACGATGATTGTCCTCAAGAACAAATGGCAAAGTTCATCAATAGAATGCCAGAACGTGTGTGTGTGTGTGTGTGTGTCACCTTTACATAATTTGAAGGG
This sequence comes from Bathynomus jamesi, assembly GCA_023014485.1. Lineage (NCBI taxonomy): Eukaryota > Metazoa > Arthropoda > Malacostraca > Isopoda > Cirolanidae > Bathynomus > Bathynomus jamesi. The sequence goes on along the minus strand of JAJOZX010004457.1, from coordinate 47,402 downwards.
GAAAGCAACACGATTCTAAATATATTGATTAAATAACTGTTATTATGTACTGACTTTTATTAAAAACTATGGGAAAACCGAAGGTGTCTATTTATTTTTGTCAATCCTCTGTATACATAGTTAAATAGATAATAAACGCTAAATAGCAAACTCACAGATAATAAACTTGCGCATTTTGTCTTCATTTGCAAATGTAAGAACAAAATCATTAGCTTACATTGGATAAATATTTTGTATTTCATCAAGAAATCCACTCACGTCTGACAAGAAATAGGTCCTCAATTTAGATTGTCTTCACCTCAAAAATTATTTGTTTTCGTTAGACAATATTTCGAACATAAATTTGTCTAAAAGCGAGATGAAATCTAGGTTAATAATGGAATACTAATAAAAATCTAGGATTAAATGTACATTACTCTATTATTTGTTCATTTCTCGTGTCTAATACTCAATTCTTTGTATTGTATTGGTAACATATCTTCAGTAATGACTTTGTATTTGTTTCATCTCTATGATAATGACTTTGTATTTGTTTCATCTTTATGATAATGACTTTGTATTTGTTTCAGCTCTATGATAATGACTTTGTATTTGTTTCAGCTCTATGATAATGACTTTGTATTTGTTTCAGCTCTATGATAATGACTTAAGATTAATATATACTGTATATTCACTATTAGTCCGTTTGTGTATTAATCATAATTTAAACGTGATTTATATATCATATATTTTATCTCGAGTTAATCTGCGAGCCCAGTAAAGCCTAAAGCTTAAGGGCCAAATTAAATAAAACTAGCAAAAAACCCGCCTTGCGGGCGGAATATTTTTGCTAATTCCTGCTGATAATACATATTTACTATAGTTCTTCCAAGTGATGGCTTCCTTTTTTTTTTTGCCATGTTCAGTCCTGAAGTCTTCGTCTTGATTAAGTTTTCAGAACATTTCCAAATTTTTTCTTGACACAATTGTCAAGTAATAAAATGTAATGAAAATTAGGATCACTTGAAGATCAGGGCCCCCAGCCTTCGTTAGTTAGCTTTATAAGGCTAACAAAGAAGGCTGGGGCCCTTGATCGATCTTCAAGTGATCCGAAAATTATTTTAAGAAAATTTTAAGCGAGTGTGTGTGCAACATTTAAAATTAGTTTACGAAGCAGTTAAATTTCAAATACGACTTGTCACATTTTTGGATTACCTGAAGATCAGGGCCCCCAGCCTTCGTTAGTTAGTTAGTTAGCCTTATAAGGCTAACTAACGAAAATATCACGACTTAACCTAACTACTCGTTAGGTCAACTGTACGCCCCTGACGATTGGTTAGGTTAAGTCGAGATATTTTCGTTAGTTAGCCTTATAAGGCTAACTGAAGAAGGCTGGGGACCCTGATCTTCAGGTGATCCCATTTTTTTTATCAATCATGGCTTTCGATACGTAGCTAAAAATTTTGATGTCGATATTCTTTTCTAAGTTTATTAACCAACTTGATTTTCTTCATTCCACGAAAGTGTATTGAACTCTGTAGAAGCGTGTTAGGACTTAGTTTGCTTGTGGATTATAATGATAGGGAATGCCACCAATCCACACTTCTATAAAATTTTATATTTTTCCAATAGCCAGAAAAGCAGATCAACAACGAAAGAAAGAAAGTAACCATCAAAATATTGAGTTTCGCATCGTAAGACCAATGAGCCAAAATCTTGAAATTTAAGTGCTTCGTGTTTCAGCTTATAAATCTTTTTGTGGGGATAAATTGGACTAAATTTAAAACACTCCATCCCAGAGGGTATTGTAAACTTGTAACCAAATTTCATGAAAAGCGGCCCAGCCATTTGGACCTTAAAAGAGACAGACGGACAGACAGACGGACAGGCGAACATGTGGTGAATTATGGTATGATGATGATGATGATGACGATGATGATGACAAATACTCCAATTTCACAATTATTTATTTTACGTTAAAATTACTGTAGCAACAAAAAATGAAAAAAAAAATGTATTTATTTTATAAATAAATAATTATTCATTCATTCATCCCTCACCCCCCCTTCTCCAAAAGGGGAAGAGGGGAGGGGAGTAAACTTATTTTCTAAGAAATACAGAATGCTGTAAAATCATATTTTCGTCTGAAACTGAACAAACAGTGAATGTCTTCGTTAAACCAATAGAAGAATGGAGGTCATACGGTTCGCAATAATATTTGGTTTCAACTTTCGAATAACGAAATTTTATGAGTTCTCTCCCTCTATATATATATATATATATATATATATATATATATATATATAATGAAAATAACCACTAAGGAAAAAGAAAACAGAATGGTGCGCAAGTGCTTTCTTCTAATCATTAGACGAAAGCGCTTGAGCGCCATTCTGTGTTTTCTTTTCCTTCATGGTTATTTTCATCATAAATATTATTCGTGTGTTATTTTCGTGAAATAATTTATATATATATATATATATATTTGTTCGTTCTCCCTCCTCATCTTTTGCGGAACGTTCTTCTATACAAGCGTCGTTCTTTACATATATATACAGGGTGTTTCAAAAGTCCCTCATTATTTTTAAAATTTTATTAAAATAGCAATTACAAGAGGAACCAAATGACAATTTGGTTGCTGAGTCTACGATTCATGAGAATTTTGGTGGCATCAAACTTAGCTTCATAAGTCTACTGGAAAGTCACTGGTACACTCAACGTGGGCACCGTCTTTTTCGAAAAAAGCGAGCCACCGTTTTACGCATTCTTGGCCGACATTGGACAACATTTCGGGAGTAACAGAAGCACACGCATTCCTGATCCGTTCTTCTAGTGTGGGAGGACTCGCGGCTTGGTGGCGTACACTTTGCTCTTAATGTAGCCCCACAAAAAGAAGTCGCATGTGGTAAGATCAGGCGAGCGAGTAGCCCATTCGATGGGACCACGGCGACCAATCCACCGATCCGGGAACTGCTTATTCAGAAATGAGCGAACCTCACGCGAGTAAAGAGCAGGGGCACCGTCTTGCTGGAAAATGACTTCTTGCATGTCAGCTACAGCTGACAGTTGGGGGATGCAGAACTCCTGAAGCATACGAAGGTAATTGTCTCCGTTGACGTTCACGGAATTTCCATCTTGATCCCGGAGGAAGAACGGACCAATCAGCCCAGCTGAGGAGATGGCACACCAGACGACCAATTTCGGCGTGTCCCTTTCATGTTCACGGATCTCCGCAGGATTGTGAGTTCCCCAGATGCGGGTGTTGTGCCGATTGACGCGACCAGAAAGGTGGAAGAGAGTTTCGTCGCTGAACCACATGTGCTCCAGGATCGATGGGTCTCTTTCGTAGTGATGCAGCAGTGTCTCACACATCTCCACCCGGCAATCGTAGTCTTGAGGTTCCAGCTTCTGAACCACCTGGATCTTGTACGGATACAGCTTCAGACCACGCCGCAAAATCCGTTGGATAGATGTCGCGCTGATGTTCAGTTCCGCAGCAGCTCGCCAAATGGACTTTCCTTGACTCTGAGTAAACGCCTCACGGACAGTTTCGACATTCTCCTCACTCCGCCCACTTCGAGGTCTTCCTGATCGTGGTTTGTCCTTTACGGATCCGGTCTCCATAAACTTCCGGTGGGTGGCGACGATGGTGTTCCTATCCGGTGCATAATGCTGTCCGTAGACTGCCCGGAATCGTCGCTGCACTTCGACCACAGATTGAAAAACCTCCTGCCATACAGCGATTTACACCTCTGCTCTAGAGTCAGCATGGTAGCAGAAGAAAACGGAGCAAAACTTCAAATGTAGACTCAAAAAAATTCTCAACTACTGAGTAAGAGTTTACCACAAGATGAACGTCGTTGGTCGATTAGCTGCAAAGAAAATTGAAAATCAAATTAGTGAGGGACTTTTGAAACACCCGGTATATATATATATATATATATATATATATATATATATATATACTTGAAAATAGCAATAAGCTTTCATTATTTACCTATTATTTAACCTAACTGGGCTACGTCGCACGCAACCAGTGTCGTAACACCGCTTCCGTTCGATCAGCGAAGTTAAGCTACATTGGGTTTGGATAGAAGTTGGATGGGAGACCGTACTCCACGTCCAGATTAGGTAGCGACCCGTGGTTCGGATCCCAAGTAAAGCTGTAGGTCCCTTCTTTCATATGTCCTTAAATGTTGCGAAAGAGGTTAAATGACCCCATCATTACACTGGTCCCCAAATGACATCAAGAATAACTCCAGACTCGAACTATTGAAATACCCATTGAGCGTTCGTATTTCAGTGAGTATTAGCATTGTTACCCTATAAGCGAAATGAAGACACTGAGGTCAAGGGTTCGACTCCCGGTGACGGTGTTATTATTAGTAATAATAATGGTCCATTCCATCGTAACGGTCGTTACATCCGGAAGCAAGTTATGGTTGAACTTTAACCAGTTTATATTGTATTGATCTGAAGATACTGATGCTTCACATATAGTTGCAGTAGACCTTGGGCTATACAGGGGTATATTTGTTTTGAAATTTTAATATGTTTTTTATTTTAAAGTTAAACAAACACAGCGTAACGGTCGTTAAACGTATGCAACCTCAACTCTCACTGTATATGACATTTATCCAAAAATCTGTGAATTGCTTTGACCAATGCCAGCGAGTTTTATACCATACATAGTCTAGGGATGAGGGTATGGAGCAATGTGCCATTTATACAGCTAACCCATCTGCATTTAGAAACATTTAAAAAAAATCGTCGTAACGGTCGTTACATTATTTTCGTAACGGTCGTTACATTATTTTCGTAACGGTCGTTACTGTGCGATTTTAGTAATTTAAACTGCCTAAATTGGTACTAAACACGAACAATATGTGGCCAAATGCTTAAATCATAACCCACTAAACGTTATTCTGTATATACATATATATATATATATATATATATATATATACATACAGTGATCCCCGGACCTGCACGAGGGTTCTGTTCCTGAAAAAGGTTGTCGCGAAATTGTGCAGGTCGGAACTATCTCCCCAAAATATAATATTGAATTGAATTGAATTGAATAACCTTTATTAATAATAAAATAAATACAGTAGTCTTTTTACAATTTACAATTTTTACAATGACATAAATAATTGTGAAGCTCGACTATTTATTTAAAAAATTTTTTTTTTTTTTTTTTTAATTTGGCCCTTAAGCTTTAGGCTTTACTGGGCTCTTATTAAAAATAAGCAGCTAGCTGTTATAAATTAATAATAAATAAAAGTAAATAAGTATTATTAATAGTTAAAGCCTGTATTTCAATATTAAACAATATTAATGGACAATATTAAACATTATTAGTGGACATTAATCCAAGATTTTTGTTAGTATCCCATTATTAATCGGGATTTCAACTTGGTTTTAAACAAATTTACATTCGCAATATTTTTTATATCGGCATGCAAGTCATTCCATAGTTTCAATCCAATGAAAATGGGTAGTTTTTGAGATGAAGACAATCTAAATTGAGGTGTAACAAGCTTTGATCTATTTCTGGTCTGATACGAGTGGATTTCTTGCTAAGTTACAAAATATCTATTTACCCATTGCAAATTAATGATTTTGCTCTGACACTTGTAAATAAAAATAAAATGTGCCAGTTTGGTTATATCATTGAGCTTTAGTAGGTTTAGCTCTTTAAATAATGCACTACAGTGATCAAGGAAATCAGCATCAGATAATAACCTTATTGCTCGTTTTTGGATGACAAAGATACCATTTAATGCGTTGTTAGCGGAGTTTCCCGAAACAAGGGTGCAGTATGTTATATAAGGAAGAACAAGAGTATGATAAAGAGTCAATAAAACTTGTTTAGGGACTACATTTCTAAGTTTAAACATTATAGCAACGCTCCTTGAAATCTTTTTCGCGATATAATTTACATGATCACTCCATTGCAAATTCTTATCTAGCATTACACCAAGAAATTTTGTTACAGTACACTCCTTTATGGTGATTTCATTAACATTAAGTTCATCAAGATATACATTTCTTTTATTAGTAAAAATCATGAAATTTGTTTTACTGGTATTTAGGAAGAGTTTATTGGTGGTCAACCATTTCATTATACTGATGAATTCTGAATGAAATATATTCTTAGCTGTATTAACATCTTTGCAAGAAAAGGAGAGAGTTGTATCATCTGCAAACATTATGAAGTTCAGTATATCAGATGAACGTGGAAGGTCATTTATATATAATAAAAATAACAGTGGACCCAGCACTGAGCCCTGTGGCACACCATGTTTGACAAGCGCTTTAGTGGAGCAAACCTTATTTACTGATACAAAATTATATCTATCGGACAAATAACTTTAAACCAATCACTGATTGCCCCTCTAAAGCCGTAACAATACAATTTATTAAGTAGACTATTATGGTCTATTACATCAAACGCCTTATTCAAATATAAATGGGGTTAGGGGGATAAAAGCTTGAAAAATCATATAACGTTGGTTAACCTTGGTTTTGCTTCCGTCCAAATTGTTTATTCTGACCAAGGTCAGGCTTGTCACTCACCTACAGTTTAACGTGGTATCCGAACACCCCCCAACAGCAGCCCAGCGTCTTAACCACTAGGCTACCCAGGGTACCCATTTATCTATCAACCAATGTCTTTATTGTGTGTAAGGATGAACAGCTGGGTTTTACTGCGCGCCGCCTGCCGTCACCGGATCTCGATCCCGGTGCCGATGGACTCGTTGTGAGCGACGCTAACCACTACACCACCGAGGCGCGTATAAAGAAATTTTTACCTGAATAAAAGCCTTTAAATTATTGTGCAATATATAACAACAAGTATAAATACGAGTAGTAAAAACTTGTAAAAAAAACAAATTTTGGAAACATCACTATACTATAAAAATAATGTAATAATCCAGAGTAGTGAGAGAAAGAAGACTCGATACGAGGCCCTCCGTGCGACAGTGACGAGCCTGTCATGGTCCCAAAATATTCAGTTTTTTAGGGTACAGAAAGGTCTATCCATTGGCTATCATAATACACGGGCTTCATATGGCCGGCTCGTCTTTATCGTTCGGTAATTTTCCATTGTTTTAGAGTGGGGGGGGGGGGGGACTATGTGCGCGAGCTTTAAAGCTTTATCGCGCGGTTTCTCGAAACTTAAATTTGGCGCGCCTCGTATAAACGACCAAGATGACGTCACATCGCGAGACAACTCAACCTAACCTTCGACTTCGTAATTAACATTAAAAGATCCAACAAAGCTAGAAATGGCAACAATAAATTCTTCCACTATAAAATGGTGACGATAAACCACCTAACTATATATATACAGAGGGAGAGGGAGAAAGAGAGGGAGGGGGATAGAGTGATACTTAGAAAATCTGAAATAAATTAAAAATCATTTAATATGGATAAACATAATACTTAGGATAGGCATGACCCAACAAGGTCAACATTTATACATGCAGTTTGCAAAGAAAGTATGTAACTGTCGTTACATTGTGCGACTGTAACGATCGTTACGGTGATGATGTAATGACCGTTACGTGCGTTTTCTTTAAAAGTGAAGGAGGCAGAGGTAAAAACTCATTACCATCCCATGTGTCTTTGATAGCTTATTGATAATATGTATATTGGTATGGGTCTATTTGATTTCTGCATTGTACTATCTGAAAAAAAAAAAAAAAAACGTAATGGTCGTTGCATAAGAGACATGGTTCACTTCAATAAAGCCTGGGAAAAAATGGTTGGCAAGTATGAACTGTTATTATATGAATACGCAAATAGTACCCCAATGTACAACACACATACATTTATCAGTGATCTGTGCATTCTGTAGGACAATACAACACTGTCAACTTTGCTATTTCTTGACACTGAAAAACTAATGATAGACCTACATTCAAATTTGACTACATAACCTTTTATTTGTACATGATAGGATCAATATCTCTTCAGAATATTAAAATAGAGACATTTCCCTATAAAATGGTGTATTACAAGTGCAGTTTTGCTGAAAATTGTTTTTGGCTTGGAAGTTGACATCTCCATGGAATGACCCAAATACAGGAGTAAGAGCAATGGGCGCATTAGTTGGCCTGAGCGCTGTGCCAATTTCCGGCACTCTTCACTGATTATTAGGCCCGATATACACTTTCATACACACAAGTAATAATTTTAAGTGCGTTAGAGACCAGTTGACCTTTTTCATAACGGTAAGGGTTCCCAGCAAAAAATGGAACTTTTACTAAACTTCATAAACGTTTTATTTGCGTTTTATTGATTTTTAAAACGTTTTATTTGCGTTTTATTGGCTTTTAAAACGTTTTATTGGCTTTTAAAACGTTTTATTGGCGTTTTATAAACGCTCATGACATTCACTAAACTTTTCCTTGCTGGGTTATATATACCTTATGAACCTTATGAACCTTATGTTGTTTCGTGCGTTGGTCTCTCTTTACACGGAGGTCAAGCTGGTGGCCCCGCCTCTAGGTCTGGCCTGGTGGAGGAGCGAGTTGCTTTCTTGCGCTCTCCACCGTACATAGCCAGGCACGCCCGGCTCATCTGGTACTGTCCTGAGCCAGGCATCCAGTCTTTTCTTGAAGACTTCAACTTTGACCCTCGTTACGTTTCTGAGGTCCTTAGGAAGCTGGTTGAAAAGTCTTGGCCCCCTGACAACCAAGCTATTTTCCTTCAGGGTTGAGGAAATATATATATATATATATATATATATTAGAGATTTACAGGTGAGATCCAAGCAATCTGGGGTTCACTACATCATGTTAACGCAGAGGACGTTCACCTATCCAGCTAATGAACAAATCCAACCCCTCTAAACTTTGATAATCTAAAGGGAAGAGGTGTTGCGACGTGGCCCTGAAATATAGTCCTCACACAAAGGAACACACTCAGTTTGGTATATCGACTTTTATCAAATGTCATCTTTAATTTATTTGGTATATTATAGACTTTATTTTCTTATATTTGTATATTGTATATTTCATAATTATTATGGTTGTTTTTTAGGGGGGAGGGGGACATAAAACCCTCCAAACCTATACGGAAAAGAGCGCTTGGAAGGGATTAACTCGCATAAAGAATATTGATTTGTCAACATTCCACGTTTTATGCACTGAACGCGCAGCTATAGAACTTAGTGGTCTTGTCATGCTGATCATATGATGGCATACATACTAGTGTGAACACAAACACAAACACACAAATACACACGCATGTATATAAAATTTATATATATATATTATATATATATATATATATATATATATATAATTATATATATATATATATATATACAGGGTGTCCCGTAAGACTGGACCCATAGGGATTTATAATATATTTTTTTATTGTTATTATTATTATTTTATTATATTATTTTTTTATTATTTTTATTATGATTTTTATTTGTGGGGCCACTTGAAAGCCAAAGTGTACGAGGTCAAACTTCAGAACATTTTCCACCTTAAAGCACGCATTGTGGAGGCGTGTCAAGAAATTTCTGCGACTGTGATTCAGAAAGTGCTGTCGCAGTGGAGATTGCGTCTTCAACTATGTGTGCGACACAACGGCGGACACTTTGAACAGATTATGTAATAAATTTTTGGACTATTTTGTAATTTTATTATTTTCCCTATGGGTCCAGACTTACGGGACACCCTGTATATATATATATATAATTTTAAAAATGCTTAATTTATTTTACTGGAACTTTTGCATACGGTCTGAATTATATTAATGGTGTAAAAGAAGCAGTCGGAGGTCGTATATCTAATCGAAGGGTTGTAATCTCTTTGAAACATTATCTAGATTATTAATAGCCGAATTCGACAAAAGAACATTAAATACAAATTAAAGCAAATTAGTCAATAATCGATTTATTGGACATAAAAATGATGTATACACACAAACACACACACACACACACACATACACACACATACATACACACACACAATTGGGTAAATAATTAGATATGAGTGAGGATGATAGTATGATAATTCATCGATGTAGTGTGGTAATTTTTTTGTGAAGGAATTCATTTGGTACCTCGGAACATTATATAAAAATATGAAACATTTTTATTGTCGGAAAAAAAAATGTTAACTCTGGTTAGGTTAGATTGCATCAGATTAAGTCAAGTTAGGTTAAGTTAGGGTAGGTAAGTTGGTATTTCACTATTCTTTCACCACAGAAAACCCCTTTCGGTCCTACAGTTGCGTTTGATCTATTGATTACGCCCTTCTCGGTGCGATGACACTATAATTAGATTAAGTTAGATTAGGTTAACTCCTTGATATACACGAATAAAGAAATTCGTACTTCTCTTATTCGAGGATATATATATATATATATATATATATGGAGCAAGTGTAGTTTACGTCCCCCTGTGGTGCCTAGTGTAGTTTACGTTCCCCTACAAATTCAGGGGTTCCCAAATTGTGTTCCGCGGAACACTTCTCACGGTATACAAGTGTTCCGCGGAACACCAATTTGGGAACCCCTGCCCTACATTATCCTAGTGTAGTTTACGTTCTCCTACATTATCCTAGTGTAGTTTACGTTCCCCTACATTATCCTAGTGTAGTTTGCGTTCCCCAACTTTGTCAGCGTATACCTAATCAATAAAACGTTAAAACTAACGAATATATTACGACTTAACCTAACCAATCGTCAATTTATATTGACAGAATTTATACTGACAGAATACAAAACAATATGTAGAATATCTATATACTATTTCAGTTCATTTCGAGACCATTTATCATTTTTCAATTGAGATAATTTTTTTGAATGGGATGATATCTAATACATATGAAACACAATGAGAGAAATATTTATGATGAATAAAACCACGAAAAAAAGCAAACAATTTGTCCTACGTACACTTTTACTCTGGACATGACCCCCATTAAAAAGAAGGCCATATTTTCTTCAATGTTTCTCCGCGCTCTTAGGATCGCCAGTCCGGAATACATTGATGCCGAATTGGAAAAAAATCAACGGTATTGGAAGTGATCTGTGCTACCCATCTGCGTTTATGGAATCTTGTCTTAACAAGGCAAAACGAACCTTCTATCGTGTGAATAATAACATTCGCACTTTGTCAAAGAATATTTTAGTACTTCCATTTTTCCCGGGCTTTTTAGGCATTGCTAATGTACTTAAACTTTTGGATATTAATGGTCAGACGGGAAAGGATTTGCACACGCGTGTAAAACAGCATCAATATTCCGTTAGAACGGGACAGTCGTCCAGTGCCCTTTTTGTCCATTTGTCAGAGTTAACCCACTGTATTGTTTGGAATAATGCTTCAGTTTTGTTTTACTCTAGCAGTCTAGCAACATTGTTAATAGAAACATTCTTGAGTCTGCTATTATCCAACTTACAAATAACTTTAACATGAGCCAAGGTCTTTTTCAACTTGATCCTTTTGTTTTGAATTCGTTCAGAACGGATTTAGACAAGAAGGGCAGAGTGCTAAAACTTTGGTAGTTCTTCCTTATAAATTTGTATGCTCCTCTTACAATTTTTATTTTTAAATTTATTTTTATATTTTTTCTTTTTATTTTTTGTGACCTATATATCATTCCGGCATTATCTATAAAATTGGTTGTAAACAATCCATTTGATCTTGTGTTGAATTCGTTCAGAACGGATTTAGACAAGAAGGGCAAACTGCTAAAATTGGTAGTTTTCATTAGAAATTTGTATGCTCCTCCCACAATTTTTATTTCTATATTATATATAATATATATATATATATATATATTTTTTTTTTGACATATATATAGTCTCGAACACTTTATTTACTTCAGTGTTCCTGAGGATGTCATTAGACGAAAGCGCTTGAGCACCATTCTGTTTCCTTTCCTTCGTGGTTTTATTCATCATATATATATATATATAATATATAGTAAAGAACGACGCATTTTAGAAGAGTGTCCGCACAAAAGGAGAGGAGAAAACGAGCAATGAAAAAATGAGGCATCTCCCGGGAATCGAACCCGCGATCATCTGATTGCCGGTCAGATATGCTATCCATTACACGAAGAGCCTCCACGTCCTCAAAGGTCGTAATTCCCCACGTACCGGCGAGCGGAATCGAATGCCTTTTGAGGGGCACCTTCTCATGCCGTATATATATATATATATATATACACACATTTTAACTGCAAACGACACACATTATATATAATGCTCGTTTTTCCTCTTCTCTTGTGCGGACATTCTTCTAAAAAGCGTTGTTCTTTACATTATATATACACACTGTGTGTCGTTTGCAGTTAATATATATATATATATATATATATATATATATTATATAATATATATATATTCAAAAGCTTAAGTACATTAGCAATGCCAAAAATGGGAGTACTAAAATATTATTCGATAAATTTCAACCTCAGCCATGGCCTTCTTTTCGTTCGATCCTGTTATTTTAAATTCATTAAAAAGAGCTTTAGATAAGAAGGCAAGGTGCTAAAACTCTGATAGCTATTCCACGTGAATTGTATGCTCCTTCTAAAATATTTTCTGTACCAATAGTTTTATTTTTGCTTTATTTTTCCTTTATGATCTATAATAATCTATATAGTCTCAATCTTGTTATTAATTTCAGTGTTCCTGAGGATGTCATCAGACGAAAGCGCTTGAGCACTATTTGTTTTTTAATTTTCCTTCGTGGTTATTTCATCATAAATATTATTCACGTGTTAAATGAAAAAAAACACTATTTTTCGTTTTTCTGTATCCACCCGAAGAGGATGCTAGTGGGTATCGAAACTGTTGTGGAAATAAACTCTCTCTATTAGAGTGGTTTTTATTATCATATTCACGTGTTACTTTCGTGAAATAATATATATATATATATATATATATGGTGTGTGTGTGTGTGTGTGTGTGTGTGTGTGTGTGATGACTTTAAATCTTTCATCCTATTTCAAAAAGGAAAATAAACTTTTCAATATGAATTTGATTCAATTTACAATCTAAGAACAATATTCACGTGTCACATGTCAATTCCAGCTACGATGCTGATAAAAAAGTGAATATCTTCGATTCCTATTCCAATTCCGGGAAGAAGTTTATCTCACATCCGTATTTGGTTTCGAATCTAGCTAAAATGTTTATTTCTTTGAAGTTAGTATTGATACAAATAAAATAAAAATAAAAATAAAAATTTAAAATCTTAAAAATGGTAAAAACTGAATTTAGTTTTTATAGAGTCTATTATTAAACAATATGCTTCCCGTCAAGATCAGCGAAATTAAGCAACGCTAGGTGTGGGTAATAATTGGATGGGTGGCCCACCTCTGTGTCAAGATAATGTAGTAACCTGTGGTTTAGATTTTACGTTAAATCGTAGGTCCTCTTTGTTATATGACCCTGTCTGTCTGTTAGTACGGAGACATTGGGTCTGTTAAGTAGTTCAGTGGGATACGTCCTCTGCGTCCAGATGATGATATAGTGACCTGTGGTTCGGATTTTACTTTTAGCTGAGGGTTTACTCTGCTCTGTATACTGTGAAATTTTTAATACAAACTGATTTCGTTTATTTTTTAAATGATTATATATCTTTTAACGCTCATGATATTGAGACTTAACCAAATAATGTTTTAATCTTAACTCACTTGATGAGTCTGAGCTTATTTAACATCATTTTAGGTTAAAATAACCCAATAGTTTTTTAGATTGGGTTTATATTTCATTAATTATATTGAAATATGCCTTCATGCGTTTCTTATATCTGGTGAATTTCACTTTGGCTGTATCAGAAACTTACGTCAGCACCTGTGGGTAACACCGTTTTCTTATAAGCGAAGTGAAGACACTGAGATCGGAAGTCCTGATGGTGCTAGTAATAATAATTTAGTTAATGCAATGAGCCCCTATTAGTGTGGCCTGAGCGCTGTGTCAATTCTGGTTCTCCTTACTGATTAATTATCAGAGACTTATTACGACTAGTTCTTTTATATAATGACACTAAAGTGGCACTAGCTTAAAGTTTTAAAGAAAAGGTATTTATACTTTTAGTGTTCTATTTAAATAGCTTAAACACTGCCATATAATACAGGGTGTGGCAAAAATCACGAACCATATTAACTGAATTATTTTATTAACAGGGATTATAATAAATGTTCGAATTGAACACTTTTAACTTGTAAACACACTTGAATACGTAACACAAAACTTTGTGAAACGTTTTGAAGGATTTGAAATGTAAAAAAGAAAAAAAATATTCCAACAATTCCTCATTGCTTAGGAGGAGATTGTAGACATCAGTCAACCAGGGAAGTACTCCGGGAGTAGGGGGTGGGAATAGACACGAGACAAGGAGTGCTGGAACTTCCGTTTCTCCTGTCACTTCCGTTTCTCCTCTTTAACTGATCTTTTTCCGTGTCTCGTCTATAGGGTGTTCGAAAAGTCCCATCACCCCCTGCAAAATGTACATATTGTAATACCAATTTTATTTTTGTGTGATTAATTGTATTTATATGTGGTAGGTGTAATTTAAGAAACAATTCACTAGCAACAATTACTTTAATTACAGTAAATACAATACTAATTACAGTTACTAATCAAGAATAATATGTGTGTGCACCATCATTTTCGTAACAAAGGATTATGCGTCTCCATGTGCGGTGTGAGAATCGACGCAGCATGACGGGCGGTATGGTTTCATGTCGAGATCTTTTGTCATGTGATCTCTCATTGAGGACATGGGGACTGCAAGTTCTTGTGATCGTTTCCGAAGTGATTTTTTCGGTGAAAGGGCCACCGATGCAATCACACCTTCACATTGTTCTGCTCGCGTTGTTGGTCTTCCCGACCGTGGTCTGTCCTTGATGGAGCCAGTTTCAAAACAGCTTTTTCTCCCAGCGTAATACCGTCTTGGTTGGTGGTGCAGCCTTATTGAATCTTGTGTTAAAATCATTCTAGATATCATGCATCGTTTTGCCAGTACGTGACGTTTCATGAGCCCATGTGTTCATCACTATCCTTTCCTTCAGAGTGTAAATGGGCTGGTCTGCCATTGTTCACACAACTCTAATACTTGGAAAAGAAAAAAAAGTCAATGAATCACATATAAATTCAATTAATCACACGAAAATAAAATTGGTATAAAAATGTACATTTTGTAGGGGGTGACGGTACTTTTCGAACACCCTGTACCCTGTGAGTAGTCCAGCATACTCTCAAACAGACACTTCTCTCTATATATTCCTCACTACACAAGTACACATACATGCAACTTACACACTACACAATCTTTTCAAAATTTACATAAAAAAAAAAAAAAAAAATGGCATCAATGAGCCTCAGAGACCTTGATTTCGGCCTTCTCTGTCTTCTAGGGAGGGAGCACTTTTGTAGGCGTTCGCCCTTGGCCCCTCCTTCCTACCTAAAAAAAAAAACTTTCGGCCTTGTGGCAAAAGTCAGGAGCCATAGGTACTCGTTTTAAAGAGCCACGGTGACCTTGATTTCGGTTATCTCGTTCTCCCTCTGTTCGTCGGGGTGGGGGGTACATTTTTGTGGGCGTTTCCCTCGTTCTAACATTTATTTCTTTGATTGTTTCAAACACTTTCAAAAGATCAATGAAGTTGTTCGAAACGTATTGAAATGTATTTAGAAATAACATTACAAGTTAACATAAGTTATAAGCCCTGTTAATAAAAATAATATAATTGGTATGGCTCCTCACTTTTACCACACCCTGTAGTTTTAGAACCCTATTTAATAACTTCTGTTTAAAGTAGATTCCATGTTGATTCATTCCAATATCTGACGAAGGAAAACCTTCAATTCTATAATCAAGTTCTAAACTAGTTTTACTTAAAATTTTGGTCCATGAGAACTGCAAGAGTAAATACCCATATACCCTCTTATACCCAGTTTGATTATGGTGATTATGCGCTGTGGTTCTCAAATTAGGGGTCGCAAACCCAAATGGGGTCGGTGAGTAACTTTCGTGAGGTCGCCGTGAAAAATATTGATATTTACATCAAAATGTAAATAAATAATTTTAGATAAATCGATAATTTTGGCTATCGCATTCCTTTCTGAGGTGATAATTTGGTGGTCGGGATTGTCACTTGTCATCAAAAACTACCTGGGTTCGAGTCTCGCTTGGAATCTGGAAAAGGGAAAATTCTGTATATGCCAGAAACAAAATAATAACATTTGCTAAAAATAAAGTCACACACACACACACACACACACACACACACAGACACCACACACACACACACATGTTTGGCTACCTTACGAACACTGCGACATTTTATTGTGGATAGTGACATTTAACCTAAGAAACTTAATCTAACCTGACTTCCATTTTATCATTTTTTTTTATCATGATTTTATCATGATTTCAATAAAAAAACAAATCTGAAACCATGGCGACACCGTTAATGTCATTACCCTCAAGCTCGTGTCGCGATAAACGTTGTGTATATCCTAAAGACTGTCGAGATTTGGTAAAGGTAGCCAAGTACATAGATACAGAGAGGACCTAATAAATGTATGAAAATCTATATTTTAACCAATCAAAAGCTTTACAAAATAAATTAATATTTTAATAAGAATTTGTTCCATTTCGCAAATCAAATTCTTCAATTATGAAATGATTTGAGAATAGACATAAGCCTTGGGGATAAAACCATTAATTTTTTTATTTGTGTTATCAGTCATTTTTGTATCGAAAAATCACATTAGTTCGTCGAGGGGAAAATTTTCCTATTATTTTTATTGGTAATTTGGCAAAAATCCATTTTGTTGACGTTCGTTTCAGTGGGAAGAGAAAACAATTTTGTTTAATTTATTTTGATGTTGATTTTTTGTGTTTAAAGAGTTACCAAAATATTGTATTAAATATAAATGTGTTTATATTTTAGTTTTAGTGTTTATTTACAGTTTGAAATATGAGTACATTTGAATTTTAAGATGTATATAGACTCCAAAGAGTCACGTGTTCGAAAATTCCAGCAATAGTGACTTTTTTTTAACCCTATTTAATCCCCTAACCCACAACCACACACACACACGCACGCACCCACCCAAAAAGGGGAAATTCTTGCGGGGATTAAGGATGTTTGCTTTTGGTATAGCTACTACTTTCTTATTAATTTCTTACTAAATTATCTGTGAATTCTTTCCAAAAATTTGTAAACAAACTTGATTTACGCTTTTCTTATTATAACATCTTTTTTCATTTCATTTCAGCTTGACTTTCATCGTTTGTAAATACTCGAATTAATCTTTTCGTTCACGAATATATTTCATTACATCAAAAAGAGGATAAGATTTATCGTTATTCAAAACCAATTGTTGTGGTAACTCGTCTTTAGAAAAGACGCATTTTCGTACAATATACGAGTATATTATAATAATTACTTTCGGTGGGACATTACAGGCCCACTGGGACTGAAAGGGTTAAATATTATTTCTACTAAATAGCCATAATGGACTGCTTTGATCACTTAACCATTTCAATTACAAACACGGTAGTTTTTTTTTTAAATAGTTTTCTAAATAGTTTAACCCTTAAATTTACGCTAGTAATACTCGGGGTACTGGGGTACACCGGTACTCCTGGTATGGTTTTTAAGGATTAATGATAATAAATTAACTTGAATTTTACATTCTGTAAAATTCTCTGTAAATTATAGAGACAACCAATATATCTGCTGAAACAGATAACATGAATAGGCCAGAGAGTAGCTTGTATTGTCAATATGTAATACTGTATACATTTTTGGAAAAGTTCCCATAAAAATAAAAATTTCCCCAAAAGCATAAAAAATTAATAACGCAGGCCTGCGAATGAGAACTTTGTAAGAGTTGTTTTCTTACTAATAACTGATTTTATATAATTCAACTACGCTGATTTCGAATTAGGTATCCATTTTTTTCTATCACGTAAGGATTTTCTGCAAACTGGAAGGGGAAAAACAACAACATAAATAAATATTATTTATTTCAATTTACATTAGGTACCTATTTCGCTTTGTTATACTAATTACAAATGCAAACAACTTTAAAAAGAAAGAAGACTATTGACGTCAATTACATATTCATCTTTATTTGTCCGGAGTTTTCTCGTGAGATCTACGCCTTTTAGTCTCGAATGTACGCGCTGTTCCTTTTCTTTTATGTAATAATTCTGGAGTATCCCGTTTCAACATCCAGCAGTAATCAGCCATCATGCTGATGTCCCACCTTCCTGATATTCTTCTCCATTTCTTTGATATCTTGGTCCAAGTATTTATAAGCATTTATAGGCAGTAGTTTTTAATCTAAATTTAATGAAAATTACTTACATACGTAATATGAAATATGACATTTTGTGAAAAATCTGTATGTGATGGTAAAAAATGAATATTATTTTTGGAATCAGCGTACAAAAATTACTATATAAGTGATAAAATATTTCAAACAACAAAACCATCGCAGGCCTGTGAATTGGTACGCTGTCTTATCAAAAATGAATAAAAATTCTATCCATGGAATTTATATTTATTAAATTTTAGTTTACAGTTTATATATATATATTATAATATATATATATATATATATATATATATATATATATATTAATATATATATGATGCAAAACCACGAAGGGTTTCTTTTTCCCCTTCGTGGTTTTATTCATCATAAAATTTTTCACGTGTCACTTTCGTGAAATAATTTTCATATATATATATATATATATAATATATATATATATCAAAGCTATTGACTTCTCCTTAGGGAAACGGAGCTTACAGATGAACAGAAGGACCAACACAACGGCAAACATTTTCATTTATTTGTACTTCAGACGTTTCGACAAATCTTTTGTCATCATCAGTGAATTAAGTCTTAAAACCTTAAAACAAAAGTAAAAAGTAAAAAGTAAAAAGTGAAAATTACATCAATACAATATTAAAACCATTAAAATTAAAACCTTAAAGCAAAATGAAAATTGCATCAATACAAAATTAAAATCATTTAAATTTCATCACTATAAAAACTAAAATTAAATTAAATTACCTCAATAGGTAAATACACAATATTGGCAGCACTCAACTCCAACTGGAGGTACGCCTTTCTCAACATTTGGGCTTGTCAGTCCGCACCAACCGTCCCCTCAGTAGCCCTCCACAATCCGCAATTAGAAACCATAGTAATGAAAACAACCATCCCCTTCACAAAACCCAGTTTGAAATTTTAACTAGATCCAATAACCTCACAGAACTCCGCATTTTAGAATCTTTGTACATCTATAGAAACAAACCCTCCCTTAACAATAATAGCTCATCCTACAAATTACAGCTTTTTTAACTAACCAACCGATTCTCATAGACATATCCTTTCTAATCCTCTGACCATCTAGTGTTCTCTTAGGCTTTGCCAAGTATGGAGGTGGATGTAAACATTGTGTATTTACCTATTGAGGTAATTTAATTTAATTTTAGTTTTTATAGTGATGAAATTTAAATGATTTTAATTTTGTATTGATGCAATTTTCATTTTGCTTTAAGGTTTTAATTTTAATGGTTTTAATATTGTATTGATGTAATTTTCACTTTTTACTTTTTACTTTTGTTTTAAGGTTTTAAGACTTAATTCACTGATGATGACAAAAGATTTGTCGAAACGTCTGAAGTACAAATAAATGAAAATGTTTGCCGTTGTGTTGGTCCTTCTGTTCATATATATATATATATATATATAGAAACATATATATATATATATATGAATAAAACCACGTGTTACTTTCGTGAAAGTATATATATATAGAAACATATATATATATATATATATATGATGAATAAAACCACGTGTTACTTTCGTGAAATAATTTTCATATATATATATATATATTATATATATATATATATATATATCATCGGGAAGCGAAAATCTGATAGAAAAAATATTTTAAAAGTGGTATGCTATTATTTTTAGGGATTAACTATAGATTAAATTGACAGTCATTGACCTGGGAATGGGTATAAATACAAAGAATTTCGCGACTCTTTTTCAGTACTGGCTAATCTCTCGTTCAGTGAAGTGTCCTTGGTCACCATGGTCGAACAGTCGAAGTTATATTCTCCTGCGGGAGTCCTTGGTCACCATGGTCGAACAGTCGAAGTTATATTCTCCTGCGGGAGTCCTTGGTGTCACGTTCTTTACTTATTATTTGTTTATCTTATTGTTTCTGCAGCAAGCATCAAACGATTTGGAGACACCATTGCAGCTGGTATCTTCAGGATGCGAGATCCTATCAGGTCTAAATAACCATTTCATTGACGTAACAACTACTTTTCCCGAAGTGGAGAGCCCTTGTTTGATTACGAGATTTGTTTCCTCGTTCTGAGAGCCTTCGTCATCAGTCAGTGTTTAGCTCCACTGTCCCTCGTCATTGCACTTCACTGCCGAAGGCAGTTATTTCGGCGGTCTTTCTTCATCGTTTGCTACGTTTTGATGTCGTTGGGAATCCTTTTCCTGTTGGTCGTTTTGTTCTACATTTACCTGACGTTAAGACTCTTGCTGGATGATCGTCCTGCCTGTTTTTCTTTATGTTTACTGCCTCACCGCCGTTCACAGAGAGTACAAAGCAACGAAAATCGTCGTACAGATTCTGCCAATATATTCAGCTAAAATTACAGAAAAATTACGTATGAATTAAGGAAAATATTTGTTTATAATTGTTAAATAACTATTTTTCCTCTTCACTAATGGAAAAGCTTGAAGTGGAAAGTGATTTTTCGACATTTAATGCCATTGACATGATTTGACATTTAATTATTGTGAAAAAGATTGCCATGTCGTTATTTTTGGATGTAATATTGTTTTGTACAGTACATAATTTTTTTATAATGACTTATATTATTGTGATAATTTCTTCATTAAAATTTTAAACCTGTCACGATCATTTTTATCCTATATCAAGGCACTCTTAAAGTAAAAAATAATAATTATTCTTATGACTTTACATTATATTTGGAAAACATGAAGCCACTTGGGGCTTACCGAGGTCATAAATGATCTAAAGCTATACTTTATAATCTAATTTTGCTCAGTATCAATGCTTACGTATATTTTGGTCTCGGAAAAAAGTTCGTCTAGAAAGTATAGGAAAATTATTAATTGGTAATAATCTATTTTTCTTTGAAGATTTTATTATTTTTGGTAACAGTTATAAACTTTCAAAAATAGTTCCCAGTCATTACCAGTTATATATGATATAATAATTAATCATTGAGAAGTGCCAGAAACTGGCACAGCGCTGAGGCCAACTGATGCTGCCCATTGCTTTAACTCCTGTATTATTATTATTATTATTATTATTATTATTATTATTACCAGCATGATCGGGATTCGAACCTCCAACCTCAGTAGCTTCACTTCGATTATAGGGAGGATGCATTCATAGCTATGTAAATGGTGCATTTATCTGCTAAGGTATACTATATATATATATATATATATATATATATATATATATATATATATATATATATATGAAAATTATTTCACGAAAGTGACACGTGAAAAATATTTATGATGAATAAAACCACGAAGGGAAAAGAAACAGACTGGTGCTCAGCGCTTTCGTCTAATGACCTCCTCAGGAACACTGAAGTGAAAGGAGAGTTCAAGGCAATATATAGGTTACAAAAATAAACATATATATATATATATATATGGTAAGTATACAAAAAATTGTGGGAGGAGCAAACACATTTGTATGGAAAAATGACACTTTTAGCATTTTGGCCGAAATTCAACATAAATTCAAATGGCTCGTTTATGAAATAGGTCACAAAAGAAAAAGAAATAAAAATAAAAATAAATATAAATTGGAAAAAAAAAAAATTACAAAATAATGCCTTAGTGATATATACGTCACAGCCTAAAAACCATAAAGAAATAAACCAACAGATAAAAAACCAAAATTATAAGTGGAGTCTACAAATTCAAGCTCAAAAGGAAAGTTTACAATCAATTTAATAGATGATGCCAAATTGATAATATATATGTCACAAAGAAATAAAGAAATAAACCAAAAAAAAAAAAAATAATAATAATAAATTGAAAATAAATTTTAAGAGAGGCACGCAAATTTATAAGGGAAAAATTACCAAAGGTTTTTAGTTATTGTCTGAATCATGCATACTGTGGTCACAAACGAATAAAAAAGTACAAGTAAATATAAATTGGAAAACAAAATGATGCCTAGATGATATATAAAGAACTATAAAAATATATACAACATATATAAGGTATATATACGAAATATAAACGCAATATATAAGGAATATATATATATGCATAAGGGAAAAAAATTACCAAAGGTTTTTATAATTATTGTCTGAAAAATCGGTAGGTCAAAAGAATAAAGAAATAAAACAATATAAATTGGAAAAATTACAAATAATACAACTACACATGTATACCCGCATAACAAATATAAATACATATACATACACATATACATACATACATACATACATACATACATACACATATATATACATATATATATATATATATATATATATATATATATATATATATATATATATATATATATATATATGAAAAATTATTTCACGAAAGTGACACGTGAAAAATATTTATGATGAATAAAACCACGAAGGGAAAAGAAGAGCGCGGAGAAACATTGAGGAAAATATGGCCTTTTTAATGACACCCTATTAAAAAGGCCATATTTTCCTCAATGTTTCTCCGCGCTCTTAGGATCGCCAGTCCGGAATATATCGATGCCGAATTGGAAAATATCAACGGTATTGGAAGTGAGCTGTGTTACCCATCTGCGTTCATGGAATCTTGTCTTAATAAGGCTAAACGAACCTTCTATCGTGTGAATAATAGCATTCGCACCTTGTCAAAGAATATTTAGTACTTCCATTTTTCCCGGGCTTCTTAGGCATTGCTAATGTACTTAAACTTTTGGATATCAGTGTAGTTTTTCATATAACAATATTGTGAAAAACATCATAGTAAAAAATAGCCCTACCAATAATTCAGGCATTATCTATAAAATTGGGTGTAAACAATGTGATTCCTTTTACATAGGTCAGACGGGAAAGGATTTGCAAACGCGTGTAAAACAGCATCAATATTCCGTTAGAACGGGACAATTGTCCAGTGCCCTTTTTGTCCATTTGTCAGAGTTATCCCTTGTATTGATTGGAATAATGCTTCAGTTTTGTTTCACTCTAGCAACATTGTTAATAGAAATATTCTTGAGTCGGCTATAATTCAACTTACAAATAACCTTAACATGAGTAAGGTCTGTTTCAACTCGATCCCGTTGCTCTGAATTCCTTCAGAATGGATTTAAACAAAAAGGGCAGGTTGCTAAATCTGTGGTAAAAATTTGTTTTGTATCTGTTTCCTTATAAATCTGTATGTTTCTCTTACAATTTTATTTTTCAATTTATTGCTGTATGCGTGTATGTGTATGTATGTATGTATGTATGTGTATGTATGTATGTGTGTATGTATATATATATATGTATGTATGTATGTGTATGTGTATGTATATATATATATATATATATATATATATATATATATATGTGTGTATGTATGTATGTATGTATGTATGTATGTATATGTATATGTATTTATATTTGGTTATGCGGGTATACATGTGTAGTTGTATTATTTGTAATTTTTCCAATTTATATTTAGTTTTATTTCTTTATTCTTTTGTGACCTACCGATTTTTCAGACAATAATTATAAAAACCTTTGGTAATTTTTTTCCCTTATGCATATATATATATTCCTTATATATTGCGTTTATTTCGTATATATACCTTATATATGTTGTATATATTTTTATAGTTTCTTTATATATCATCTAGGCATCATTTTGTTTTCCAATTTATATTTACTTTACTTTTTTATTCGTTTGTGACCACAGTATGCATGATTCAGACAATAACTAAAAAACCTTTGGTAATTTTTCCCTTATAAATTTGCGTGCCTCTCTTAAAATTTATTTTTCAATTTATTATTATTATTATTATTTTTTTTTTGGTTTATTTCTTTATTTCTTTGTGACATATATATTATCAATTTGGCATCATCTATTAAATTGATTGTAAACTTTCCTTTTGAGCTTGAATTTGTAGACTCCACTTATAATTTTTGGTTTTTTATCTGTTGGTTTATTTCTTTATGGTTATTTAGGCTGTGACGTATATATCACTAAGGCATTATTTTGTAATTTTTTTTTTTTTCCAATTTATATTTATTTTTATTTTTATTTCTTTATTCTTTTGTGACCTATTTCATAAACGAGCCATTTGAATTTATGTTGAATTTCGGCCAAAATGCTAAAAGTGTCATTTTTCCATACAAATGTGTTTGCTCCTCCCACAATTTTTTGTATACTTACCATATATATATATATATATATATATATTTTATTTTGTAACCTATATATTGCCTTGAACTCTCCTTTCACTTCAGTGTTCCTGAGGAGGTCATTAGACGAAAGCGCTTGAGCACCAGTCTGTGTTTCTTTTCCCTTCGTGGTTTTATTCATCAATATATATAATTATATATATATATATATATATATATATATATATATATATAATAATTCTTTTAAATAATGCGGACAGTACTAAGTGAGGGGTTGGCCCCTCAATCAAACGGCTGCAGCTCTACCACTGTTGCAGTGGCTGATTACGCCAAGCTCCCTAACAGATGCATAATCTCCGAACCCTAAGGAGCATGGCACAGCCAGCCACTGCAAGAGCGATGAAGCTACACTTCTTTTGGACTGAGTAGGGCCTAAGCAAACCAACATCCAGTGCTTTCCACATTATTCAATCCTTCCACATCATGTTTTAATTAGCGAGGTTAATCCTTCATGTACCTCCTGACTTATACTTAATCTCTCTCTCTCTCTCTATACAATAATATCTTATATATATATATATATATATATATTTTCATATATATACACACTGTTCCATGCACATTCTGTGTGTAACATAAAAGTTCTCAGGCAACCATTCTGAGTTGTATCATATATGTATTGATATATACATAAACCTCCATTTCTCTAACATCCCCAAATCACCTTTTCTACTAATCCATTCAGCTTTCTACATCTAAGTAATCCATATCCTTCCGAAATGCAAATGATCCTCATGAATTCTACGTATGCTATTCGAATCTCTTTTTAAAAAATCGCAATCCATTTATTCAGTAATGGAACACGAATGGAACGAATGAGTATAAAATCAATGATGAATGAATCCATTTCCTGAAGGTTCCTTTTTGGCATCATTTATTAGAATTCTTGTCTTGTGTTCTTTTCTCGAACTTGGCACAAAATTATGAGAATTTCTCGTGAATCCATTAGTCATTAAAAAGTTGGATTTAATTGTTTGGTGATGGATTTTGGATTAGGAAAGCATTTTGTGAATCCATTTTCAATTTGTTTGAAAAATAGTTTGGGGAAATTAAATGTCAGATTTCCTTTAGGAGTTAATATACATACACACACAGACACACACACACACACACAACACACATGCACACACACACACACACACACACACACACACACATATATATATATATATATATATTATATATATATATATATATATATATATTATATTATATATATAGGGTGTTTCATAACATGTGGTACGCACTTTCAGGATGGATTCAGGACCTGAAAACAATGAAAACAGTTTATATAAACATATGCTCGAAATCGCTTTGTTTCCGAGTTACAGCCCGTTATGTGTTCCAGCAAATATCCGCCTTATCTTTAAAGGAAGTGCTCAAAATGACCGCCTTGCGCTTGAATACACGCCTCAACACGCCTCGTTATAACCTGCCTGACGCGTTCAAACATTCCAGGTACTGCTCGGCTTTTCTGGCATCCTTGTTCTACACGTTGGCGAACCATTTCAACGTTGTCAATGGGTGTCACGTAAATGATGGATTTCAGATGACCCCACAGGTAAAAATCAAGTGGATTCAGGTCCGGGGAGTGAGCAGGCCACGCAATGGGTCCTCCACGGCCTATCCATTTATCAGGGAAATGGTCATCCAAATAGTCTCTGGCTACTCGACTAAAATGAGGTGGAGCGCCGTCATGCATAAACCACATACGGCGTCGGACACCAAGAGGAACTTCATCTAGTAAATCGCTTAAATTATTCCTTACAAATTTGGAATAGGATTCTCGTGTTAATCTTCCAGGCAAAACAAAAGGACCGATTAAGTTGTCGGCAATAAGTCCTGCCCATATATTGATACTAAATTGTTGTTGGTGCCTTGACTGGATGAAGGCATGCGGATTCTCTTCGGCCCAGTGATGAGTGTTGTGAAAATTGATCACCCCATTTTTTGTGAAGGCAACCTCATTAGAAAACAACACGGAGGATAGAAAAAGAGGATCGCGAGCACACTGTTGAAGGAACCAAGTACAAAAAGCCTCTCGTGGTGAGAAATCAGCTTCAGTAAGGTCTTGTACTCTCTGAATGTGATATGGGTAAAGCTGTTGTTCCAGTAAAATTCTCCACACAGTTGTGTATCTTACACCCCCTGCTGCTGCTATCTTTCGGGTGCTGACACCAGGATGTTCCTCCACGCGATTCAGGACCCGCTCCTTCAACTCAATAGTTCTGGCGTTGCTTGGTCTACCACCATCTGAAACTCGCTTGTTGAATGATCCTGTATCACCAAGTCGCTCGTCTATTCTTTGAAATGCCTTCTTATCTGGCAGACGGCGATTCGGAAATCTTTCCGCATACAGACGTCTTGCTGCGGCCGCATTACACTCGGCAAGTCCATACATGCGATGCACATCTGCCATTTCTCTGTTTGAATAAGCCTCCATTCTCACTTCAAATGCACACTATCACTGAATAGCACAAAAACTTCAAGGTTTTTTCACTGGACTGCACTTATTCACGGTAAGAAGTTACGAATACGAGCAGTGAAACACCGCGATGCACCTCTGACTGACTGACTGATGGCTCTACACTCAACGATATTGAAACATGTCATAGAGTCTACGAAACATTACACTCGACAGGGCCATACATGAAATAAGTCTCGTACACACTCACAAACATTATCGGCAAGCAGTGTTTGTAAACAGTTTGCGGAAAGAATTGCTGGAACACAAAACGGGCTGTAACTCGGAAACAAAGCGATTTCAGGTTCTGAATTCACCCTGAAAGTGCGTCCCACATGTTATGAAACACCCTCTAATATAATATATATATATATATATATATATATATGTGTGTGTGTGTGTGTGTGTGTGTGTGTGTATGTATGTGTACTGTAAATAAAAAAGAAATTATAAACACAAATATTGAAATAACAACAGTACATTCCGAACCTGTAATTCAATGAGAAAATAAACATTTTCAAGTTCGTTAAAACCTAGTTCTGTTATATTATTTTACTCGATAAATTGCGTTCATAAAACTCCAAATTATAATGGCGAAAATATACTCTCGTAACCAGTGGTGTAGTCGTAATTTCTTCAGTGGGGTAACGCAGTAGGGTAACGCTGAAAGTAAAATAAAACCAGTAGGGTAACGCTAAAAGTAAAATAAAACCAGTGGGGTAACGCCGTTACCTTGCGTTACCCCCGGACTACACCACTGCTCGTAACCCCATCTGTGCAAAAGTAAAAAGTTTTTTCACTTACAAACAAAATAAATTTTTTAGACAGTTATACAAATTATACAAATTGTATAACAGTGGCGAAACTAAGTTGTTGCGGGCCCTGGTGCAAAATATTCACATGGATCCTGCCCCCCCCCCCTAAAAAAAAGCACGTTACAATGCGTGTTGATAAATATTTACAAAACTTTAGACACAATATATCTACTCACCGTTTATTTAAAG
The DNA here is from genome assembly GCA_023014485.1 of Bathynomus jamesi. Lineage (NCBI taxonomy): Eukaryota > Metazoa > Arthropoda > Malacostraca > Isopoda > Cirolanidae > Bathynomus > Bathynomus jamesi. The sequence continues at coordinate 19,458 of JAJOZX010004457.1, read as the reverse complement.
GCAACTTTTCTGGTTTACATTTAGGCAAAAGTGGTCACCATTTCCTCGAAATTTAATTCTCTTTGCAATTTTATTTTCAATTCAAAGTTATACAAATTTTATTCCTTAAAATATTGCTCCAAACATATTCCTTCAACTTAATTCCTAATGTAGCGCAGACACACACACACACACACACACACACACACATATATATATATATATATGAAAATTATTTCACGAAAGTAACACGTGAAAAATATTTATATGGAAAAAATAAACCACGAAGTGTTCCTGAGGATGTCATTAGACGAAAGCGCTTCAGCACCATTCTGTGTTTCTTTTCCTTCGTGTTTTTTTCATCATATATATATATATATATATATATATATATAATATATATATATATATATATATATATATATATATATATATGAGAAAGTATATTTAGCGTTTTATCAATTTTTATGACTGTCTTTATTCCCTCAAATAGAATATAATAAAAATACTAATAATTTGTTTCGCATATCTTATCCTATTTTTAGTTTAGTCTCAATATATGATGAAAAAGGAATGCTGAGATTATATTTTCTTCTTTCAACGTTAAAATGTTTGAAAAAACCATTTAATATTTATGAAAGTATAACAAAAATAGAATATATTCATATTCGGAATATATATATATATATATATATGATGCAAATCCATAAGGAAAAAGAAAAATTTATTCTAAGCCCTTTCATGTATTCAGCAATATACCCTTTTCCTTGTGGATTTGCATCATTTATTCATTTTACGTGTTTAAGTGTGAAATTCATTCCATATATATATATATATATATATATATATATATATATATATATATAATTGGTTATGCTTCCGACCGAATTGTTCATTCTGATGAAGGTCAAGTTTTTGGTCCACCTTAGACCTACAGCTTTACGTGGAATCCAAATCACGACCTACCACAGATGGTCAGAAATTACAAAGTCCACCCCTGGACTCGATCTCACGCCCTCCCAATCAGCAGCCTGCGTCTTAACCACTAAGCCACCCAACATACCTATTTATCTACCACCTTATTTTTTTTTAGAAATATGAACAGCTGGATAAAAACAGCCTTTTCCTCACGAGTGTAACTCACTTCAATATCAGCCATTGCGTGTTATTCTACCTGCAACAAGAAAAAGGCCCCAAAACAAGACATCAATTTGAACATTTGTTTTCGTTTTAATGCATTACTTTCGTAAATTTAATGTAAAATAAATTTTCCTATGAGACCGGACTTATGGGACACCCTGTATATAAACACGCAAGGTCCAAACCCTTTTCACTGCGCACTTGTTAGCTTCAATTTTATTCACTTTGCTCTTGCTAAAATATTCCATTTATTTCAAGACTGTTGAAAATAAAATGTTCCAGAAATGAATATCTGAAAGTAATATTTATTACCGAGTTTGAAACTAAAAATATCTCTCTCTCTCTCTCTCTCTCTCTCTCTCTCTCTCTCTCTCTCTCTCTGTGTGGCTTTATTTACGGACGTTATTTCTTCTACAATGTGATAAACGATGATACCTACGAAATAATACTAATAATAAACTGATGCTTTATATTAATAATAATTCCTGTATGAGGTTACGAAAGCTTAATAATAATATTGGTCGTGTCGTCAGAGGTTTACTGAATATGAGAAATTAAATTTGGTAAATTTCTTTCCAAATTTCAAAGTAAATTAAAATTTAATTAAATAAACATTACCTTGAATTTGGAAATGTGGGACATGACATTTGGAGCAACTTAATTTTCAGTTCTTTATATAATGGTTATACAGTTCATGTAAAGTTAATTAAATGAAAGTGACCCTGAAGGAGAAGCCAAATTGTTATATACGTTGTCATTAGTTTGCATTATGCCTTTTTTTTTAAGGTATTTACACGAGTTTGAAATTCTGCTAAATAAAGTCCTCTTAGACACGTTCCTCTGTCCTTGTATACGTCGAGTCGGTAGTAATGTATGTATGTCTGTATGTATGTATGTATGTCTGTCTGTGTCTGTCTGTCTGTCTCTCTGGGACCTTTACTTTTTATCATCTATATTAACGATATAGACGTCGGGCTCCTATTATGATACAATCTCCAAATTTGCAGACGATACGAAATTAGGAAGTAGTGTAGGTACTGAGGAGGGCGTAAGAAGCTTGAAAATGATCTTGACAGGTTGGGCGAATGGTCCGCTACTTGGCAGATGCCATTCAACTTGGACAAATGTAAGGTAATGCACATAGGTTATAAAAACCCGAAGACCGATTACTCTCTCTTGGGAAGGAACTTGACTGAGACCGATCTAGAGAAAGACTTAGGAGTCTGTTCCTTTCGGAACAAGGAGACTGTAATGTCTCTTTATAATTCACTAGTCAGACCTCAACTGGAAAACTGTGCGCAGTTTTGGTCTCCATCCCTTAGGAAGGATATAGAAAGGTTAGAAAGGGTACAAACAAAGGCTACAAAACTGAGCCCTTCATTGAGAATGCAAAACTACCAACGGATATTGGAGCGCCTAAATCTGTTTACCTTAGAGACGAGGAGGTTACGCGGTCAGCTTATTCAAGTCTTCAAGATGCTCAATAGAATAGACAGGGTAGACTACAGGAACTTTTTCTCACTTAATGCCAATCCGATAAGAAATAATGGGTTTAAACTGGAACTAAAGACATTTAGGACCTCTGTCTGCGGCAATTTCTTTTCCTATAAAATAGTTAATATCTGGAACCAACTTCCCTCAGAGGTTGTTTCAAGCCAAAGAGTAAATGTGTTTAAAAATAAGCTAGACAAAGTACTAAATACTCTCATGGTTTAAGAATAAAACATAACGTAACTCTGCAGGAGTTCGCTTGCGCGGTGTCTCTGTGGGCATGCGTAATTATAGTACTATCTCATATATTTTCCACTTTCCTTTAAAATTTCCTTAGCTACTTTTCCAGGGTCAAGGAATTTTCTTCAACCTTTTTCCGTACTTGCCTCTGGCAGGGAGGGAGCAGAAGGTGGGGAGGGAGCCTTTACTTTTCTATTCAGTTTTATACTACAGGGTGTCCCGTAAGTCTGGACCCATAGGGAAAAATAATAAAATTACAAAAGTCCAAAAATTTATTACATAATCTGTTCAAAGTGTCCGCCGTTGTGTCGCACATATAGTTGAAGAAGCAATCTCCACTGCGACAGCACTTTCTGAATCACAGTCGCAGAAATTTCTTGACACGCCTCCACAATGCGTGCTTTAAGGTGGAAAATGTTCTGAAGTTTGACCTCGTACACTTTGGCTTTCAAGTGGCCCCACAAATAAAAATCATAATAAAAAATAATAAAAAATAATAATAATAAAATAATAATAATAACATAATAAAAAAATATATTATAAATCCCTATGGGTCCAGACTTACGGGACACCCTGTACTGCTAGAATAGTTGAAAGAAAAATAAACTTGTTTCATAACAGGAACCTCCCAGAGTGGATCTGAAAGTCTTTGAGGCTTCCTCTTTTCCTTGTAACTCCTTGTAACTCTCTCTCTCTCTCTCTCTCTCTCTCCATAAGGGGCAAGTATACGGGGATAGATACAGGGAGAGTCCATTGTTGTTCATTCCTCGCCGGAAACAGATTTTCTCTACTTTCATGGTGGCACAACACCGCGAAATATAAACGACTCAATATATCACTTGCTACATAAACACCTTTACCCAAATTAAAATTCGACGACATTCAAAGAGTTGGCAGACACATACAGATGACAAACATCCAATTACATAAAACACGCTCACCTTGCCTGCTTTGTTAATATAAAGAATAGAGAAGAAAATGTTCCGTAGAAACACATAATTTCATAAAAACACCTTCAAAAAATGTGAAGTAGAGTTGTAATTTTGCTGACGCGATTTTTTTTCTTTTGGTTGGTTGGATGCACGTGACGGGTGAGGGCATGGTGTGGAACATCTGACTTTTGTTCTTAATTCTTGTTTCCATATGTTCGAGGTTTTTGTGGCGATACCAAAAGGTTGATGTGCGATCGGGACAAGTATATTACACTGCCCAACAAAAACAAAATATTTTGCTGCTGATTTAATTCTAAGACCTGTTTCTGGATAATATTGATGTGCTGATTTAAAAAATCACCTTAGATTTTGTCCATCACATCAGGTTTTCGTGCAATGCAATATGCCTATTTTGGGTGATCCACGAAGGGCGCTTATCAAAATTGATGATTTTTGAGACCTGTTAACAGCTGTTTTGCTGTTAAAATTTTATCTGTGGAATACGCAAATCTGTGCATTAAATCTAAAGGTCATGTACAACATGTACGCAGTTCAGTAACTCAATGACCGAAACGGAGGCAAGAGCTTGGAATGCTTTTGTGGCAGTAGTTAAGAACTTTCTAGGAAACAAAAAGTCTGAAAATTATAAAGATCTTGTAAAGGATTTACTTGTAAACTTTCAGCAGTTGGGTTGCAACATGAGCATTAAAGTTCACTATCTCAACAGTCATCTGGATAAATTTCCAGAAAATCTTGGTGATGTTAGTGAAGAGCAAGGTGAAAGGTTCCACCAAGATATCAAAGTGATGGAAGAACGATACCAAGGAAGAAGATGGGATACCTATATGATGGCTGACTACTACTGCTGCTGGAGCCTGCAAAGAGATTGTCTTGACATCTCTCATTCTAGGAAGTCCTATAAGAGAAAATTTATCAGCACTGAAAAGTAAGAAAACAAGAAAAAGACAATGTTAAGAAAACTGGTCCCGTGCTTGCTTTAATATGGATTCATTTTTGGCTTATTTAAACACTTTTAATCACTTTATGTGTCAATATACCATTGTATATTAAAGTTCACTCCCTGCACAATTGTTTACTTTTCCATGCTGATTCTGAGTATGTAAAAACTTATTTTTTGAAAAAAAAAAAATTGGGCATAACCCTGCCAAAATGCGATATCTCCAAAATATCCGTATTTGATTGCTCGAAAACCTGACGTGATAGGCAAAAACTAAGGTAATTTTTGAAATCAGCACACCAAAGTTACCTAAAAACAGGTGTTAGAATTAAATCAGCAAAATTGGTGTTGGGCAGTGTTATTGGTTAGTTTATACAGCGGTGCTATCTAGTGTATGATATCTATGTGCATGGCGTAATTGTAGAGCTAGCTTATATATTCTCTTTCCTGAAAAATTTCCTTGGCTACTTTTCCAAGGGTCAAGGTATTTTTTTAACCTTTTTCCGTACCCGCCTCTGGCGGGGAGAGTGGGGAGAGAGCCTTATACTTTTCTACCCAGTTTTCTACTACTGCTAGAATAGTTAAAAAATAAACAGTTTAATAACAGGAACCTCCCCCCCCCCGAAGTGGACCAAAAGGTCTTTGAGGCTTCCTCTTGTTCTTGTAACTCGATGTAACTCTCTCTCTCTCTCTCTCTCTCTCTCTCTCTCTCTCTTAATCTACCTATCTATATCTTTATATGTATGTACTGATACGCGAGTTTCCCTCACACCCGTTTATTTAATGACCTTATCTTGCTCCTGATTGCGGCAAGACGTCCCCATGTACTATATTTGCTTTAAACTAAAGGATCCCAACAGTCACTCCATGCTTCGCGTGGGAAGGCTATGATGCACCTGACCTCTAATCTTTTTATTATCTCTGATCGGGGCAGAGAAAACCTTGTGGCTTTCAATACCTCAAAAACTCAGTTCCTCCATCTGTCTATTCATCACAATCTTCCACACTACTATCCCTTTACCTTCAACAATACACAACTGAATCGTTCCTCTTCTCTTAATACTTTTGGTGTTTCCTTTTCTCGTGATCTTTCCTGGAAAGATCACATATACTCTCTTTCTAAAACAGCTTCTAAGAGGTTAGGTGTGCTGTACCGGCTCCGCAACTTCTTCACCCCACTCAGTTTCTGTCTCTATACAGGGGTCTTGTTTACCCCTGTATGGAATACGCTTCTCATGTGTTGGGTGGCTCAATTGTGAAGAGCACTACTTGACCTGGTAGAATCAAAGGCTTTTCGTCTCATCAATTCCCCGCCTCTTACTGACTGTCTTCAATCCCCATCTCTTCGCCGCAATGTTGCCTCACTCTCTCTTTACTATCGCTATTATAACGGACATTGCTTTTCTGAACTCTGTAACTGCATGCCTCCTCTTTTATGGAGAACATGCAGCACCAGAGTTTCGAAACGTTCTCATTCCCTTTCTGTCCAACTCTATAACGTAAGGGTTAATCGGTATTTTCAATCTTTCATCTATTCAGCCGGTGAACTCTGGAACAATCTTCCTCAATCCATCTCTCCCCCTGTCTATGACCTCCAATCTTCCAAACGCAGAGTGTCCACGGATCTCCAAAACCTTGGACCTTGATTTTTTTTCTCGCTTCTTCCTCTATGGGGTAGGGGTGGGGGCGTTTTTGCAAGCATTCGCCCTTGGCCTCTCCTTCCTGCATTATATACACACACCTTGGTTAACCTTCGTTTTGCTTCTCCCCAAATTGTTCATTCTGACGAAGGTCAAGCTTGTCACTCCACTTTAGACTTATAGTTTAACGTGAAATCCGAACCCAGCGTCTTAACCACTAGGCTACCCTGGGTACCCATTGATCTACCAACCAATTTCTTTATTGTGTGGAAGGATGAATAGCTGGGATTTGCTGCGCGCCACCTGCAGTCACCGGGTCTTGGTTCCGGTGCTGATGGATTCGTAGTGAACGACGCTAACTACTACACCAGTGAGGCGCAGTTTATATATATATATATATATATATATATATATATATATATATATATTATATATATATATATATGATACACACACAGACCGTGCATGGAACAAGGAACTCTTCTGCGAAAACTAAATCCACTATAGTCCGAATAAGTAGCAGTAAATGACAAACACTATATTTTTTTTCATCATGTTAGCCCGACGTGGGCAACGGGTCACTCGCAAAGAGGCCCCAAAAATATAGCTTCCCTCACCAGCTATCCGCAAAGCAGATAGGATCTAGCTTTGGGACAGGATCTAGGGTTTACAGCTACACTTACCCTACTATATTCAGAACCTCAATATAACCAAAAGACTCGTTGCATTCACGTCGGATTGAATACATCAAAGAAAAAGGGGTAACTATTGTATTGTATTTTTAACCAAAAACCAAAACTTAAACCTCAAATGGCAAAATTGAGCGTCCACTTTTCAAGGCGTGAACGCAACGAGTCTTTTGCTTATATTGAGGTTCTGAATATAGTAGGCTAGGTGAAGCTGTAAACCCTAGATCCTGTCCCAAAGCTGGATCCTATCCGCTTTGCAGATAGCTGGTGAGGGGAGCCACATTTTCGGGGCCTCTTTGCGACTGACTCGTTGCCCACGTCGGGCAAACATCATGAAAAAGAAAAAACTATAGTGTTTGCCATTTACCATTACTTATTCGGACTATAGTGGATTTAGTTTTCCCAGAAGTGTTCCTTGTTTCATGCACGGTCTGTGTGTATCATGAAAAAACCTCAGGGCACCAATCTCAGTTCAATCCCATATATACTGTATATATGGCGAGAGAGAGAGAGAGAGAGAGAGAGAGAGAGAGAGAGAGAGAGAGAGAGAGAGAGAGAGAATAAATTATGATGAATCAGTAAAAAAGGTGTAGAAAAGTGGATGCAAAGGTGTGAGAGTCAGATGAAGAAGGGGTAAAAGACAGAAAGATAATATCATTAGTGATAATTAAACATGGAGTCTTGTATAGCTATGACGAAAGAGTTAACGAGAAAGAGAAAGAAATAGGAGCTGTTTACGAGCTGTGTTAATCATGGTTAAAAAAAAATGCGTCTTTTTTTTTCGGAAAGAAGGGAGGTGTTGAGAGGCTGGGTGGAATACTAATTAACTTCAGAAAACTTCCCAAAATGTTTTTCCTTTGAGGATTTCTAATTTTAGCTATATTATTTACACTGCTTTTATCAGTATTTTCAGTGTGTTAAGTTAAATGTTTCAATGCTTAGTCCTGTTCTTTGCAACTTGTTATACATATATATATATATAAGTTATATATATGATACACACAGACCGTGCATGGAACAAGGAACTCTTCTGGGAGTATTAAATCCACTATAGTTCGAATAAGTAATAGAAAATGACAGATACTACAATTTTTCTTTTTCATGATGTTAGCCCGACGTGAGCAACGGGTCACTCGCAAAAAGGCCCCAAAATATAACTTCCCTTACCAGCTATCTGCAAAGGAGATAGGATCCAGCCTTGGGACAGGATCTAGGGTTTACAGCTTCACCTAGCCTACTATATTCAGGACCCAAATATATGCAAGAAACTCGTTGCATTCACGTCGGATTGAATACATCAAAGATCCTGTCCCAAAGCTGGATCCTATCTGCCTTGCAGATAGCTGGTGAGAGAAGCTATGTTTTGGAGCCGCTTTGCGGGTGACCCGTTTCTCACGTCGGGCTAACACAATGCACGGTCTGTGTGTAACATAAACGATCTCAGGGAACCATTCTGAGTTCAATCCTATATATATATATATGTGTGTGTACACCTTTCACCCTTTCACATGTTCCGTGCGATGAATCTTCATTTCACAAGGTCAAGCTTGTCGCCCGTCCTCTCGAGTTGGCCTGGTGAAGTAGAGAGTTGGTTTTTTGTACTCTCCACCTCACATAGTCAGGTATGCCCGGCTCATCGGGGATTGTTCTGAGCCAGGCGTCTAATCTTCTTTTGAAGATGTCCACTGAAATACCACTCGTGTTCCTTAGTTCTTTGGGGAGCTAATTAAACAATTTTGGTCCTCTCACAAAAAAACTATTTTCTTTCAGGGTTAAGGATATTCCCTCTCTAGGCTTTAATTTGGGAACACGACACAGTCTTCCTTTTCTACTTTCCACTGATGTTTGGGGGTTATAGGGTTCAGAGCAGTGGCGACTCCAGCTCTTCAAGACTACTCGGGCTCTTTTTAAATTTTAGAGTCTACATATGAGCCGGCATTTAAATGCATGACAATAACTTAAGATTATCAATAAAATAAATAAATACATACCTCGGTAAAAAAAATTATTTGAATTTTATTTACTTGAACATAAAGTCCAAGCGTCTTGGTTTTAAAGCAAATTCCTTTAATATTCGGTCATGTAATTCCTTTTTGCTTTCTGAATCAATAAGTATTTCTTTTTCAATTGAAATCCTAGCCAGGGACGAGAGCCGTTCTTGAGCCATTGTGTTTCTTAAATATGATCTAATTCGATCAAGAACAGAGAAACTTCTTTCATTTGAAACAGAAGTAACAGGTATGGTAAGAAGGAGCTGAACCAGCTTTGTGGTTTCCGACATCGCAGACAATAATCCTAGTTCGTGAAAGACTTCTAAAATTTAATTTGCAGATTTGCATTTTCTAAAGTCACTGTCACGATAAAGATATTTCAATTCGTTAACTAAGGATTTGGAGTCAATTACATTTGGATATTTAGTTTGTAAAGCATTAAGATGATGCATTGGAAAATTTTCAGCAAATTCTGGAAATTTGAAACACTATGTCCTCCATGGGTGGGCTATACTTCTCAGAATACTTATAATATTAAAAATAAATCAGATTATTTAAGAAAAGCGAACAACCTCACATTGTGGCAAAAATCAAACTGCACGCCGCCCAAGGCAGTTGAAGGCACGCTTATCGAAACGTAAAAAGTTACCATGTATCGCCAGAATTAAAATCGTGCCTCTACAAGGCCGAAGGATATAAGCCCGAGTTGAAATGGTTTTTTCTTTATAAAAAAAATTAATAGGAGGATAAACGTATTTTATTTAATGAGAATTAGAAGAAGAACTATTATGTAACCGTATGCAAGCAAATAATTATTTATTCATTAAAAGAACTTTAAATATACGATATTACTTATACTTTCTCGGGCGTAATGTTTTGGGCCCGAGTAACGGATCTTGAAAGATTACACGAAAACTTAATGTGTCAATATAGTTTTTTTTAGGTAGTAAGTGTATCTAAATGCGCTCAAAATTTGCTTACGTGACGAAGGCTAGACAGAAAAATAGTAACATACTACCAGCCAAAAACCATTTTTACAATTTGTATTTAAAACTTTTTTTTTTGAAACTTAAATCTATAAATACACAATTTTATCTCTCATGCTTTTCCTTGCCCCTTGCCTCTCGGGCTCAGCCCGAGAAGCCCGAATGCAGGAGTCGCCACTGGTTCAGAGTGAATATAGGTTTAATTCACGTAACCTTTCCCAATAATTTAGTTTTTGCACCCATTGATCTTAGTTGTGAAGCTTCTCTGAATCCCTTCTAGCTGTCTAATGTCTTCTTTTTTATATGGGGATGTTAGGACAGAGCAGTATTCCAACTCGGGTTTGATCAGTGTTTTCAATAGTGGAATCATTATATTCCTATCCTTTCGTTTAAAGGTTCTCAGTATCTGCCAAGTTTTCTCTTTGCTTTGTTTACTGCTATCTTATTTTGTGTTTCAAATTTCGCATCATCAGTCATTACAACTCTTAAATCTTTTGCTTTAGAATTTCTCTGAATTTCCTGTCCTGTCCCTTCTCCTCTCCCTTCCGTGTCAGAAATGAAAACTAAAAAATGTTTTTATTGAAATTCTTTATTAATTTCCTTTTAAATATTTCCAAATCGCCTCCAAATCGAACTCGAGAAATTTTAGGAACCGGTTCGCACGAACCGGTGCGAACCGGCTGAATGCCACCACTGCATATATATATATATATACACGAGGGCCACTCAATATATTTTGCCCCACCTTTTTCTTTTCTTTCCAAGTTTCCTTGTAAGTTCCAGAAATTTTGTACACAAGTAGTTACCATCCTTTTTCACAAGTTTTTCTTTTCCATAGTCTCCATCCTTTTCTACGGCTTTCCTCCACCTCGAACAAGGGCCTTTATTCCTTGCTGCTAAAAGTCCGCTGGGTTCCGCTGCAGCCGCCTCTTAACCTCCTCAACAACCTCATCGTCACTCTGAAACTTTCTTCCACGAATAGCATCCTTCACTGGATTGGCCCAAACAAATGGAAGTCTGAAAGTGCCAGATCCCGGCTGTATGGAGGGTGGGATAACACTGTCAAGCGCATTTTTGTGATGGCCTCTCTTGTTTGCAAACTGTTGTGTGGTCTTGCGTTATCATGCAAAAGAAGGACGTCTTCCAGTTTTCTCTCCGGTCGAACTCGCTTTATTCGTCTCTGGAGTCTCTGTAGGGTAGTAATATATACCTCTGAGTTGATTTTTGTCCTTTCTTCATAATGTCCACCAGAATCACCCCTTTCATGTCCCAGAAGATGGTGGCCATAACCTTTCGTGCAGAGGGAGCCATTTTGAACTTTTTCTTGCGTGGGTCGTCTGCGTGCTGCCACTCCATGGATTGGCGTTTTGTTTCAGGTTCAAAGTGGTGTACCCAAGTCTCATCCCCAGTCACAATTCGTGAAAGGAAGTCATCCACTTCTGTCTCGTATCAAACTAACGACTCAGAAACAATTTCTTTTCTTTGGGCTTTGTGATCTTCAATCAGTTCGCGAGGAACAACCATGTACACACTTTTGAATATCCCAGTTGCTGAATTATCGTATTCACACTTCCTTCACTAATTCCTAGCTCCAGTGATAGCTCCTTGTATGTGACGCGCCGATTTGATCGAATGATGCTGTTAGCACGTTGCACAGTGTGAGATGTCACAGCCAATGCAGGGCGACCGTTGCGTGGCTCATCATCGAGGCTGGCTCTCCCTCTCTCCGATGATATCACACGCTTAGACCAGCGTCCAACTGTGCTTCGATCAACAACAGCATCTCCGTAAACGTTTTGTAGACGTTTGTGAATATTTCCAACTGTTTCCTTCTCTGCGGTTAAGAACTCGATAACAGCTCTTTGTTTACGAAGCACATCACTGTCAGACGCCATTTTCGAAACTGCGTTAACCATGGGTTTTATACAAGGGAGTTTAAAAGCGGTTTTATACAAGGAGGGGAGGTTGAAACTGGAAAAATCCGGTTATGTGAAGCGCAGAAAGTTCAAACTTACGGCCCAAAAGACATTTCAGCCATATGGCCTATTATTTAGCTAAGCAAAAAGGGGGCAAAATATATTGAGTGCCTCTAGCATATGCCTTTACCGCCAAGATTTTTGTAGGGTTAAGTTATGAATGTGTGTACTTAAAACTTACCGATTTGCACTTTCGAGCAGTAAAGGGTTTTTATATATATATATATATATATATATATATATATATATATATATATATATATATAGGGTGAACCAAATGTAGGTGGACAGTAAATGATAACGTTTATTTTGAGAATACATCTTTAATTTTTTTGTATACTATAATACAAAATAAAATTTAAATAAATTTAGTTATAATATTTAATATAATATAACACAAACACCATAGTTATAATGAACACCATAGTTATAATATAATATAACACAAACCGTATTCAACCTACTGTCCACCTACTTTTGGTTCACCGTGTATATATATATATATACAGGGTGGGCGGAAAGTAGCTCCCTATTTTGGATTGGTAAAAAAATACGTATATTATCCATTTATTTCAGAAGAAATAATATGAAAAGGTAGGCATACATGGTAGGTTTTCTCTAAAATTCAATGTGGGCTCCAACTCTTTCCACCAGCTTCTGGAGCCGCCCAGGAATGGCGTCCGCTGACTTTAGCAGGAACTCCGGCGGGATGGAGGACATGACTTCCCGAATTCGGTCCTCCAGTTCTTCCAATGTCCTCGGTTTGGTGCGGTAGACTTCTTCCTTTACCCACCCCCAAAGAAAGAAGTCGCACGGTTATCGCTGAAAAACGGCAGAATCGGTTCAGTGTAACGGTGTGGTGTGGTATGACCTCAGATCAGGTTGTGGGCCCGTTCCTTCTGCGCAACACCATGAATGCTGAGCGGTACCTTGCTATGTTGCGAAACGAGGTCTGGCCGGTTGTCAGCACATGGGAGAACATCGACGATCTGATATTTATGCAAGATGGCGCCCCTCCGCACTTCGCTCTTGTTGTCCGTGAGTGGCTGGATCATTGGATGCCCACTTCCCTGGGCGTTGGATGGGTCGTCGTGGTCCACATCAATGGCCAACCAGGAGCCCCGACTTGACACCGTGCGACTTCTTTCTTTGGGGGTGGGTAAAGGAAGAAGTCTACCGCACCAAACCGAGGACATTGGAAGAACTGGAGGACCGAATTCGGGAAGTCATGTCCTCCATCCCGCCGGAGTTCCTGCTAAAGTCAGTGGACGCCATTCCTGGGCGGCTCCAGAAGCTGGTGGAAAGAGTTGGAGCCCACATTGAATTTCAGAGAAAACCTACCATGTATGCCTACCTTTTCATATTATTTCTTCTGAAATAAATGGATAATATACGTATTTTTTTACCAATCCAAAATAGGGAGCTACTTTCCGCCCACCCTGTATATATATATACACACACACACACACACACACACACACGAGGGGTGATCAAAAAGTTCTCAGCCTGACCTAGATATAATGCGTATTTTGAGGTCAAATTTACACCATATCTAGTACAACTATTATTAAATATGCGTATAAAATATAAAAACACTATTCAAAATATTTTTTGTTTTACAGGTTGTAATGTGAAGCAATGTGATAAACTTTAGGAAAATGGACAAATTTGAAATACGCGCCGTCATTAAATATCTCTCTATGAAGAATATGACTCCCCAAAACGTTTATGAAGATACGCAGCACATATTAGAAGACTCTGCCCCATCTTATTCTACTGTTAAAAAGAGGTGTGCGGAATTCAAACGGGGCAACACGTCAATCAAAGATGATGAACGGTCTGGACGGCCATCAACATCAACTTCTGAAGAAAATGTTCAAAACGTCAATGATCTTGTCATGAATAATCGCCGACTTAGTGTTCGATTTATAGCTAAGAATGTCGACATTTCATTTGGCAGCACACATTCAATATTAACGGACAAATTAAAGCTTAAAAAAGTGTCTGCAAGATTGTTGCCACGAATGTTGAATGACAACCAGAAAAGAACTCGAGTTCAAATTTCAAGACAATGTTTAGATCATTTCGATCCAGAGTCAAAACAACAAAGCATGTCTTGGAAACGCCCGTCTTCACTAACTTCCAAGAAGTTTCGTGCTGTGGCATCAACTGGCAAGGTCATGGCCTCTGTTTTCTGGGATGCAAAGGGAGTTGTGCTCATTGGATATCTTCATAAAGGAGCCACCATTACAGGTGATTGCTATGCACGGCTAATGAGAAAACTGGGCAAAGCCATCAAGCAAAAGCGACGAGGGAAACTCAGTCGAGGTGTCCTGTTTCACCAGGACAATGCTCCTGCTCACAAGTCTGCAGTTGCGATGGCTGCCATCAGAGAAATGGGCTTTGAATTGCTTGATCACCCTCCATATTCGCCAGACCTAGCTCCCAGTGATTCCTATGTTTCCCAAATTAAAAGAACACTTCCGTGGACAGAGATTTTTGGACGATAATGAAGTCTTGTCAGCTGTAAGTGCTTGGTTAGAGGGACCAAAATGAAGACTTCTTTTTGAACGGTATCCAGAAGCTGGAAAAACGATGGATCAAGCGTATATCGTAAAAGGAGACTATGTAGAAAAATAATAATAAAACTATCAACTTGACTCGTCTTTCATTGTCAGGCCGAGAACGTTTGACCACCCTCGTGTGTATATACATACACACACACACACCACACACTTTAGCTGCAAACGACACAGTATAATTAATGTAAAGAACGACGTTTGTTTAGAAGAATGTCCGCACAGGAGGAGGATATATATATTATATATATATATTTAGTGATGGATCGAGTGGTCGGTTTTTCACAACCGCGGTTGCGGTTGTGTTTGCGGTTGTCGAATTTTTTCCAACCGCGGTTGCGGTTGCGGTTATCATATACTAGGAAAAATGTGTAATTATTAACTGGATTTAGCCACTATAGTGCGATTTAGCCACACTTGGTACATAATATATACTAAATAGTATTTATTTAGTAAATACCTTATGTTGAACACAAGTTTTGCAATACACCGCTACCGCTATTTGTGTGTTGCAAAACTTGTGTTCAACATAAGGTATTTACTAAATAAATACTATTTAAATGAAGTATATTCTAAACTTATAACAATCAAAGCAGAACGAGGACTGATGTTGTCAACTAGCAGCGAGTTGAGACTGCGCAGGTCCGTTTTAACACAGACCACTTCTTTACCCCCTTTTGGGGGGAGTCATGTTCGAGAAACCACCCCTTTGGCCAACCAAGGCCATTGACCAAGTTACACGAACCCGAGAGGTCCGTCGAGCAGGAATAAGCTTTATTGACTATTGTACTAAAGGCGATTTTAGTTTGAAGAAAATTAAATAAAAATAAATGTTACTTCATGGAGCTCACAGAGTAATAACTTAGAGCGCAGTTTAAACCAATTTTACTACGGCAGCCGTATGACGTCACGTTTAAGCACGCATAAGGAGACCCATCATTTTCTTTTTAAAAAAATAAATATTTCAAATTAACCTAAAATTAAAATTAACTAAGCTTTTACAACCGCAACCGCACTTATGGAACGGCGGTTGCGGTTACGGTTGCGGTTGTGAATTTTTGTGCGGTTGTAGTGCGGTTGCGGTTGCGGTTATTCGATCCATCACTAATAATATATTATATATATATATATATATATATATATATATATATATACACACACACACACACACATACAGGGTGATTAAAAAACTGCAGTGCACTGATTTAATTTGTTTGTTTGTTTTTGTTTCAGATTATTCTAATTTATTATTATTAGTTGTACGATATATATAGCAATTATAAAAAATAAAAATAAAAAACTGAGTGCACCGCAACTTTTTGATCACCCTGTATATATATATATATATATATATGTGTGTGTGTGTGTGTGTATAGAGCCTGTATACATTATTTGCTGTGGACACCTTTCCCTAACGCGTGGCCCTCTACAGTAGACAACACTGTGCGGCACTCGAAAAAAGTTCGAGTACTGCTGAGCTAGGTTTCATCGGCACTCTATCAAGTCAATATAAAAAGCATTTCATTCCATTCGTAAAAGAGGAAAGTGCGTGAGGGTGTTCCGCAATTCCTCCATACTCGGGTAAAAAATGATGGATTTTCTGTATATTTATTTTTTATGTATTTTTGTAATGAATTCAAAGTATCTGGAATGCATTTATTGCGAAAACAGCTTAAAAACTTTCAAATATATGCATCGACGGTATATATATATATATATATATATATATATATATATATATATATAAATTTAAGCAGAAAGCCACAGACAAGAAGGAAAGAAACATCCATCAAGTTGGAAAGGGACTATATTTTGTATATTGCAACGTTTCAAGCACAAACTATGCTCATCCTCAGGCAAAAATTCTAAAAAGTTAAAAACATAATATTAAAAGCCATAATGACATTAACAAAAAATAAAATAGGGAAAAAATCCACAAGTATTAAAAACAAAAAGTCTCACTAAAAATTCTAGAAAGTTACAATTAAAAACCATAATGACTTATAAAACAAAAGCGAACAATTAACAAGCTTTAAAACAATGAAAGTGACACTAAAAACGAACAATGAATAACAACTATAAAATACAAAATGTAAAACTCAAAAAACTAAAATTCACAGGCTATCTTTTAAAACACTAAAAAATTAAAAACCCACACTAAAAGGAACACACCTTAAGTCTAAGCAGCACAGATTCCGAGGCAAAACTAAAAAAACAGAAGCATCTAAAACCAAGTAAAGGTTGGTTGTTCAAGATGTTCAGTTTAGACGGAGGGGAACGGATGAAATATCAGAGTTAAGCGAAGGGGAGAGAGTTTTAATATACAGGGATTCTAAAAGTCTTAACGTTTGCTCACATGGAGCGGAATCTAAAATGTTAAAATTAGCTAAAGTTATATCGACTTTGCATAGAACAACATGGCTGCGTATAGCTGAAGCTTCTTTAGTTTTCAAAGGTTTGTCAGTTCTATGGCTTATGCCCATATGGGCACAGAAACGCGACTCGAGGCTCCGCACAGTGCTACCAATATAGCTCCGATCACATCGGGGACACTTGAATTCATAACGACAGCACTGCGCAGAGCATCCGATACACGGTCTTTAACATTAAAATATGAGCCAATAGAACGACGGTTAACAAATACTAGTTTAAAATCTATTTGACAATAAAATTTACTAAGAAGTGGCAGAAGGTTATTACGGCAATAGGAATTCAGATATCCCATTTCTGGGAGCACAAGATAATATACATTTTTAGGAACGTTAAAATTATACTTTTTTGGTTTGTAAATGTTAGCTAGAAATCTATTGATAGCGTTTTCTACAATCTGCAAAGGATAGCCATTATTCACAAAATATTTTCTTAAAAAACAAATTCATTATGCAGACATTGATAGTTGGAACATAAATTATACGCTCGGTTAAGTAGGGTGTTTACAGATGCCAGCTTGTATTTAAAATCACAATAACTTAAAAAATTGAGACCAAGACCAGTGAACGTCTTCTTACGAAAAACTGAAGTAATAATAGAATCACTCTCTCTGCTAATCAGTAAATCCAAGAAAGGCAGCTTGGAGTCAGATTCTTCCTCCAGAGTAAACTTTATGTTTGGATGCAAGTTATTTAAAAATGTAAAAAATTGATGAGCACTGCTAGCATCAGTAAACACTGCAAAAATATCGTCAACATATCGTCTATAAAAAATAGGCCTTATAGGGGTAGGAGGCTGGGTAAACATTTTGGTTTCTAAATAGGTCATGAAACAATCTGCAGCCAAAGGGCCGATCGGAGATCCCATGCCCACGCCATCAATCTGCTGGTATATATCTCCATTAAATATAAAAGTACTACCTTTAAGAGTTTGCTCTAACATAGAATTAAGGTCATTTTTATCAAAACTTTGATGGCGTGGGCATGGGATCTCCGATCGACCCTTTGGCTGCAGATTGTTTCATGACCTATTTAGAAACCAAATGTTTACCCAGCCTCCTACCCCTATAAGGCCTATTTTTTATAGACGATATGTTGACGATATTTTTGCAGTGTTTACTGATGCTAGCAGTGCTCATCAATTTTTTACATTTTTAAATAACTTGCATCCAAACATAAAGTTTACTCTGGAGGAAGAATCTGACTCCAAGCTGCCTTTCTTGGATTTACTGATTAGCAGAGAGAGTGATTCTATTATTACTTCAGTTTTTCGTAAGAAGACGTTCACTGGTCTTGGTCTCAATTTTTTAAGTTATTGTGATTTTAAATACAAGCTGGCATCTGTAAACACCCTACTTAACCGAGCGTATAATTTATGTTCCAACTATCAATGTCTGCATAATGAATTTGTTTTTTAAGAAAATATTTTGTGAATAATGGCTATCCTTTGCAGATTGTAGAAAACGCTATCAATAGATTTCTAGCTAACATTTACAAACCAAAAAAGTATAATTTTAACGTTCCTAAAAATGTATATTATCTTGTGCTCCCAGAAATGGGATATCTGAATTCCTATTGCCGTAATAACCTTCTGCCACTTCTTAGTAAATTTTATTGTCAAATAGATTTTAAACTAGTATTTGTTAACCGTCGTTCTATTGGCTCATATTTTAATGTTAAAGACCGTGTATCGGATGCTCTGCGCAGTGCTGTCGTTTATGAATTCAAGTGTCCCCGATGTGATCGGAGCTATATTGGTAGCACTGTGCGGAGCCTCGAGTCGCGTTTCTGTGCCCATATGGGCATAAGCCATAGAACTGACAAACCTTTGAAAACTAAAGAAGCTTCAGCTATACGCAGCCATGTTGTTCTATGCAAAGTCGATATAACTTTAGCTAATTTTAACATTTTAGATTCCGCTCCATGTGAGCAAACGTTAAGACTTTTAGAATCCCTGTATATTAAAACTCTCTCCCCTTCGCTTAACTCTGATATTTCATCCGTTCCCCTCCGTCTAAACTGAACATCTTGAACAACCAACCTTTACTTGGTTTTAGATGCTTCTGTTTTTTTAGTTTTGCCTCGGAATCTGTGCTGCTTAGACTTAAGGTGTGTTCCTTTTAGTGTGGGTTTTTAATTTTTTAGTGTTTTAAAAGATAGCCTGTGAATTTTTAGTTTTTTGAGTTTTACATTTTGTATTTTTAGTTGTTATTCATTGTTCGTTTTTAGTGTCACTTTCATTGTTTTAAAGCTTGTTAATTGTTCGCTTTTGTTTTATAAGTCATTATGGTTTTTATTGTAACTTTCTAGAATTTTTAGTGAGACTTTTTGTTTTTAATACTTGTGGATTTTTTCCCTATTTTATTTTTTGTTAATGTCATTATGGCTTTTAATATTATGTTTTTAACTTTTTAGAATTTTGCCTGAG
>JAJOZX010004456.1:227500-396236 GCA_023014485.1 Bathynomus jamesi | reverse complement strand
GTGAAGTCCATGGGTAGTGGTTATCGCGTCTGACCGGCAATCGGAAGATCCCGGGTTCGATTCCCAGGTGGTACTTCATTTTTTCATTTGTTGTTTTCTCTTTCTCGTCTTGCGCGGAATATCTCCTATACAAGCGTCGTTCTTTACGATATATATATATATATATATATATATATATATATATACTATATATATATATATATATATATATATATATATATATATACTATATACTATATATATATATATATACTATTACTATATATAATATATATATATTATATATATATATATACTATATATATATATATATATATATATAATATATATACTATATATATATATATACTACTATATATATATATATATATATATATATATATATATATATATATATATATATATATATATATACTATATATATATATATACTATATATATATATATAACTATATATATATATATACTATATATAGATATAATATATACTATATATATATATATATATACTATATATATATATATACTATATATATATATATATATATATATATATATATATATATATCTATACTATATATATATATTTTCTGTTCTCCTTGATAATGTGGGAATATATCACGAAAGCGCTCGGACTGTGTGTTTCCTTTTCCCTGTGGTTGTTTGCTTATTAATAAGGTCACGTGTTATTTTGTGATTTTAGTGCATATATATATATATATATATATATATATATTAGGGTGTTTCATACCTATAGGGTAAAATAAAAATGAGCTTGGCTTGGAGTTTTAATCCACACGTTTCTCCGTATTCTAAAGAACAAGGAAAACACGTTTGTGCAAGTTTGAACCAGATCGCGCTGCATTTAGAGGTCCCCAACTTTGACGACTTTTTGTCAGTTCATTTCTCGCCTGCCTGCAGTGAAGACGGTTTTCTTCGTCACTTGAGCGGTTCGTGTTGTATAGCCTATTGGACAACTATGGAGGTAATTATATATGCTACTAATTATCTCATTTACTGTGGTATTGAAATTTATATTATTTAATTTCTGTCATTTTACTGTGTAGTGATATTTATTATTAATATTACATGAAATTAATTAGTCTGTTGCATATTGGACAACTAAGCTGGTAATTATTTATGATACTAATTAATGTAATTTACTGCGGTATTGAAATTTATTTAATTAATGAATTGTCAAAGAGAACGTAGTGTACACGTATCAGTTTTATAAATAAAGAAAAGCAGTAACTGGGACTCGAACCAGTGTCATATAGCCGTTTGGCGGCATCGCTCAAGTCGGCGTACACAGCACGCTATCCACTCCCTAGATGGTGTAGTGGATTGCGTGCTGTGTACGCCGACTTGAGCGATGCCGCCAAACGGCTATGACACTGGTTCGAGTCCCAGTTACTGCTTTTCTTTATTTAATTAATGAAATTAATTACGATGTGAAATTATTTCTGTGGAATTATTTAGTTTGTTTTCTTTTCCAGGTGTCTACCAGAGCGAAAACAGAAGTGTTTCTTATTGGCCAGACGGATGCGAACATCACATCAAGTGGCCTTCCAACTCAGTTGCAAGTACTCAAAAAGTACTTTACCACCAAAAGGAGCAAAAATTTGGACGTACTAAATGCCTGAAACTGTGCCTGGATGCCTGTCTCATATTTTGGGAGAGAGCGAGAATCCCCATGATGCGTCGAGATTCGGCCTTGAGGAAGATGGAATCCCTTCTCAAGGAATACGACCGGCTTGTGAAGCACAAGTCACATAAAGCAGAGTCCTTCCGAGTGAAGGAGGCGATGTTCAAGGAGGCAATAGCGAAGGAGATCATGGACATTGCTCATTCACAGGCTAAGGAAATGATGAAGAATCAGGAGGACATCCACTTTCTCGACATGCAGCGTGAAGATCCAAATTCCTGCAGCATGGGCCCTGTTGACATGAAGCTTCACTATAAGGAGATTAGGAAAAGGAAGAGGCTGGACAAGATTAAGGAACAACAGGAGAAGGCCAGGAAGGAACAAGGAGCTGCAGAAGATACGGGGGCTTTAGTGATTTCAACTTCGTCAGAGACTGACTCAGATGTCGTTGACCCAACCGTGGAAGTTTTTCCATCCTCCTCCAAGGGAAATACCAAGAAGCGACGCAGGAATCTGATCTCACAGGATGTGATGACTACCTACGATCGGCTGAATATTTCGTACCGCGATTCAGCTATGTCGTACGCTGCAGCGGCTAAATCACTAGGTTTTGACTTGGATGAACTGTCCATTTCTGCCAGTACCATGTACCGCACACGCAAGGCTCTCAGGAAGGTGGCTGCTGAAAGTTATCAATCCGACGAAGTTTGTCCTGGTCAGCCTCTTGTCTTGCATTGGGACGGTAAGCTCCTACCTGACAATGAGCAATGGAAGGAGAGCGTTGACCGGATCGCCGTCCTCGTCTCTGGCGACGGCAAGGAGAAGTTGCTCGGCGTTCCTAAGGTGACGTCCGGAAACGGCGAGAAGATAGCGCGAGTTTGCTTGGATTTGGTCAAGGAACACAGGATGGAAGAGCGCGTGCGGGGACTGTCTTTCGACACGACAGCGTCGAACACCGGGATTCATATCGGGGCCTGCGTCCTGATTGAGAAAGGTCTTGGCAGAGAACTCATGTACTTCCCCTGTCGGCATCACATCTATGAAGTCATCCTCAGCTCCGTCTTCAAGTGGCCCTGATATACCCATTTTCAAGAGGTTTCAGGCACAATGGAAGTTCATCGACCGGTTGGACGTGCGGCCGTACGATTTTGCTCAAGTCAATGACTCTATGAGGGAACTGAGGGAGAAGTCAGTCCTGCTGGTGAGAGGGATGGTGAGCACGTCGCATCAGCGCGATGACTACAAGGAACTGCTACAGTTGGTTCTCATCTTCCTGGGAGAAGCAAAAGTGGTGGATTTCCCTCTCAGAGTCCCTGGCGCTTACCATCACGCTCGATGGATGGCGATAGCCATCTACTCCTTGAAAGTAATTCTACTGAAGAAGCAGTTCAAGATGTCGAGTCACGAGCTGGAAGCTCTGACAGCCGTAGGTCTCTTCGTGTCCCTCGTCTACATCCGAGGTTGGACTCGTGCTGCAACCTCAAGCAAGGCTGCCGCAGTTGATCTGGAATTTCTGCGTGACGCGGAAGCCTTTGCCATGTCGGGATATTCGTGTGAACGCTGCGCAAGAAGCCATGTCTCGACACCTATGGTACATCTCTGAGACTCTTATTGCCATGGCGTTCTTCGACGCAGATGTGGCAGATGAAGAAAAGGCTCAGATGGTCGTCAGTTTGGGTAAGCCCGCATCGAAAAAGGAACTCAAGCGACCCCAAGGGAAGAACGTCAGGAATCTTGCCTCGAAACACCTGGCGGAGTTCGTGACAGGAAAGACGATGGCTTTCTTCCATGCATTCGACTTGGACACAGAATTCTTGAAAAAGCCAGTTGCCGAGTGGACTGAAGTAGAGGGCTTCAAGCAAGCAGCGGCAACTGTTAACAAAATCTGTGTCGTCAACGATCGGGCCGAAAGAGCCATCGCGCTCACCAAAGAGTTCAACTGTTCTCTGACGAAGAACGAAGAGCAGAAGCAGTATTTGCTCAAAACTGTGATGCAGCATAGGGCGAAATACCCGAATAAAACCAAGAAGGATTTCATGGACAAATGATTCGCAAGAAGTGGTTATGTTTTTTGTATCTTTGTGAAAATGTGTAGTGAAATGGTACTCGTTTGTTGAATAAAAATTCATTGACAGATTTTTGTTTAATTTTTTCCGTTTATGATCTGCCAGAGCATCAAACTGGGGACCCGTAAACTTTAAACTATTGAATTAATACTTCGGTTTATCAGTCTCCTCAGCAAATGGAACAAGGGGATCCATGTGGATTAAATTTTTTCCAAACTTTTAATTTATGAAACACCCTAATTATATATATATATACGATATATATCTAAGCTCGTGCTCTTGAGTGCTCTTTGTGTTCGTTTGTACGTGCTTGTTCCTGGAGGTTTCACGTGCGCCCTCCCGGCCCTAGCACCCAAGGATGATGGGGCTCGACCCTGCAGTCTTTCTCATCCTTGGTCTTTTTCCACTTCGACTGTCCCCTCCACCCTTTCTTTTTCCTCTGTCTTTCCTCTCACTTTTTCTTTGTTTTTCCGCTGAGATATGCCCTTTTAAATAGAGGCGAATCGGTTCTTCCCGAACTTAAAAAAAAAAATATATATATATATATACGATATATATATATATATTATATATATTATATATATATATATATATAATATATATATATACACGATATATATATATATATATATATATATATATATATATATATATATATACACCGATATATATATATATATACAGTATATTATATATTATATGTATATATATATATATATATATATATATATATGAATAGAAACGACGTAAATAAGGAGCGTCTCTGCACACGGGGAAGAAACAACGAATAAAATGAAAAATGTGCGTCAATTCTACCTATTTTTTCACACTTAAGCTCATAATTTGACCTATAGAAATTAAAATTACATTTTTTTATAGATATAAAAACAAAGGCAAAAAATGTAAAATTGTATTTCACTGCTAATCTACACTGGCAATAATAGTTATAATAGTGAAAGGGGAAGACCTACTTAGAGGATTCATGTGCTAGCCTAATACAATTTTTGCATGCTCGATGCTCTCATCAATTTCTTTTTGTGGAAAAATGTATTGAATTCTGCTGCCTCCTCTTAGGGTAGGACAACTCATTACAGTTAATATATGATGTCCTGGCACTGCACATGAATCCTTGTTTGATGGATAATAATATGCACTTGATCCTGATGACCCAGAGGGATGTAGAAAGTTCACAGTGAAATCATCAAACTCTTCACAATATTCCTCCACAATTCCATACCAAACTTGCATGTCATAAATGCAGCCAACATACTCTCCTGGTTTGACACATTTTAGGTTACCAAGCATTGCAGGTTCATTAGTAAAATGACTTTTCCTTATTCTTTTCTTTTCTCCAATGCCACTTGAAATGGGATACACCATCAGTTCTTCCTTGTTTAGGGGAACAAATCTATGATATTTCTGAGTTCCAGGAATAGCCCTACTATCCTTGAATCGATGTTCCAACCGTTCTTCTGCATCTTTCAAATCAGCTGTAGTTACAAAGAAAAAATTTATCTTCTTGCTCAAGTTTTCTTCACAAAACTGAAACATGTGTTCTGGTGTAAGAATTTGCCTCTCTGTAGTTCTCTGCAAACTGGCACGAGCAGTAGCTCTTTTCACTGTTCCTCCAATCCCATCACATGCATTTTTGCCATGGGATGTAGCAAAGAAGTGCCATTCACAAGACAGACCAAAATCCTCTTCATGGTAACAGACATTTGTGAAGTTGTATCTGTTCTTATATTGGCCAGCACATCCATCTGAGAAATAGTGCACCTTCTTCAATTGTGGGCATCTGAATTTAACATATGTCATAAGCTTCAATATGAATGAGTAAACCATTATAGTGTTGTGTTTTAGTGATGCAGATAAGAAACAGACACTAAAATGGCTAAGTTCCTGGTCTGCAGATGATCTATAATAGATGACAAAAGGGTGAACTGTACACTGTGAATTGTCCCAGTGAAACCCTTGGGCAGCATCCTGGACAATGAAAGAATAATTCTCAGAGAAATCACCTACTATAACTACCTCGCTCTGAGGTGGTAGTGTTTCTTTCAACTGCTTGAAGTACTGTGATTGTTGCTGAGCAACAAAGTGATGACGAACCATGCGGGATATTTTCATGCTTAGGGATGATAAGTATTCATGAAGTGGCTCCACCTTATCAACCATTGTACAATGGTCAACAGTCACCCATTGCTTGTAAGATATTTCATTTGGAGCTGATTTCACACTGTCAAGTAACTCAAGAAAATCCAGGACACCCTCTTCTCTTGGGCAATCATTGCAAAGTTGCATCATGCAAGTCTCTCTTTCTGTACTGCAGACACTGTAATCCATAAGATCCTTGTATGAAAGACCTCTTTCTCCCAATGCAGCCAGCTGCAATTTTGGATTTTGATGGTATGTGCAGACACAGACAGAATGAGTCCCACCACTACCGGCAAGCACACAATATGATGGCCGTAATTTTGCAAATGTGGAAAATCCTATTTTGGGATTCTTTTCATCATTTTTATATAGTTGAAACATCTCTCTTAAATTCCCGAGGACCAATCGTTTTTGCACCTTCATTGCACCTTCAGCACTGATAACTTTCACGCAATCCTTTTGGCCAGGACACATACGACTAACCTCTTCTGACTCATAGAATCTTCTAACTATATCTTTGTGTTCTTCAGATATCACTTTTCCTTTGCTCATTAGTGGAATCTTTGGAAGGATTCCATGTTCTGATTTAAGTGAATGGCTTCTTTTCACCATGTATGTTGTAGTTTGAAAGAAACTAGCTGTTTTTTCAATTGTGTATGGTGAGAGTGTCAATTAATTTGTCTAGATGTTTTTCAGATTTAGTTTCAGGTTTTGAAGTATCACTTACCTCCTCGGTAATTTGAACACCATAACTGAGTTCTAGCCTCTCCTTCAGGTGTTTCTGAGCAGATGATAGCTTACCACGAGCCTTGCGCTTTTTCTGGCTTAATGACAGCCCTTCTGAAAAGAACAGAAAAAAAGGTTTCACACACTTGAATATTAGTAATTAAATATTAATTATAGTACCTTAAATGCTATATAATTGGCTATATAGTAGATCAAACAGACCTTGTAGTAAAGTATAAGTTATTATATTAATTTACTACTTACTTTTTTTAACTGGTGTTTGGTCCAGAAATGCTAGAACTGGTTCAACTGAAGTTGAAGGATTTTCCTTTATCAAGCAATCACTGTCATTGTCCAGATCTTGAATTGAAGAGATGTTACTCAAGCCACTGATAGTAGATGATTCATTTGAATCCTGCTCAGACTCGTTGTTTTCAGTGGTACTAAGTATAGTGGGGTTTTTCATTATCAGTGTCCAGCAGTTCACACACAACAATGAGTCTTTTTTCACTTTTCCAGCACATTTTTCAACAAGTACATCAGTCACTTTTCTAAGATTGATTGTTATGCGTTTCTTGTGTTTTTGAATAGGGTCCTGGCAGTATTTCAAGTGCCGAACCATTGTATTTTGATCTGTAAAGATATAGGATTTACAATTAGGTAATATATATTTTTTAGAAAATATATAGCTATACACACTTAATATTTTAGGCCTTGATAGTCTCTGAGGCTCATTAAAACACCATACCCACCAGTCACCCACAGTGCTGGCTGGAACTGTACTAACCTGTAGACAAGGAATTTTGCAACTATCTGTGTTGATTCTGCACTTAGACAAGTAGCAATATGTTTCAACAGGTTTGTTTAGGCTACATGTGAGCTTAGTCTTCCCTTTCACTATTATAACTATTATTGCCAGTGTAGATTAGCAGTGAAATACAATTTTTATTAAATTCTTGGAGCTTGAGGTCAAATTGATAGCTAAGATATAAAAATTCCTTGAAATGACAAGCAATTTATAAATATGGTGTTCACTTATAAGTTAGTTACATGAAAAGTACCAACATAAACAAACTTTTTATGATTGTTTCTATTAGTCAAGAACTCTGACTTTGTTTTTTATATCTATAAAAAATGTAATTTTAATTTCTATAGGTCAAATTATGAGCTTAAGTGTGAAAAAATAGGTAGAATTGACGCATAATTTATGAATATGGTGTTCACTTATATGTTAGTTACATGAAAAATACTAACATAAACAAACTTTTTTTTGCTGATTCTAATAGCCAATGCCTATGCCTTCATTTTTTACATTTAAAAAAAAAATTCTCATTTGATACCCCAGAGGTCAAATCGTGACCTCAAATTTTGGTTACAGTGTAACGTTTTTATTTTTCAACCTAGAGTTCTAAAACTTGCATATTTGGATTCCTTGTCGTTTTCTGATTCTAAATATATACTTTTATATAATTATGACAATTATTACCCAAGTTATGGCTTGCCAAATGTTAGTAACCTCGCGAGTGACCTCAAATTGCCCGAGGTCATATCTCTTGAACCGTTGGTCGGATTGACCTTATAATTTCAGAAATGGATTCAGGGCTCACAAACTCCCTATAAACCAAATTTCAGCAAAATATGAGAGATGAGGGTGTTAATTTCAATTTTTTTTGGTTGATCTGACAGAGAATGACCCATATAGGCCCTACTGGAACTATTTTGCTGCCTTATAAGTTACTATTGATACAAAAATTTTCATTATATTTATAGTGAATTTTATTCTTTATTCATTAAATTGATATAAAGTTCAGTATTCTAGGCTTTCTAGGCTTTATACCTATTTCTCAAAGGATTTACACTCGTAAACATTGCCAGTGCTGCTAGAAATCAGCTCTCTCCTGAACATAAAGAGCAGCTGCTATTTTTACATGAGAATTTAACCCTTGTGAAAAAATAATGAGTTATGTGAAGTGATAAAACAATAAAATATTGTAAATTTCATCCTCTAAATAGTCTTTTATTCATAATTTTGGAAAAATCGTACTTTTGAAATATCTACTGATATTTTAAAAAATTGTCCAATACTGATATTGATAGAAATCTACCAATATATCGGTACATCCCTATTACTTTGGTAGCTTTGTGAATAGTTTAAGGATAATTTGCTGACTTGAAGTTGATATTTTGCAAAATTTTATCATAAAAGATGTAGCTATAGCTTTTGATCATTTATCTGACTTGAATAACCTTGATATGCCAGGTGGCTTCATTTTCTCCAAATGTAGCATAAAAATTTTGAAGTTGTAAAGATTTTACAGCACTGTAAGCTTATAGAGAACAATAACTGCCCAACAAAAAAAACATTTTTTGCTGCTGATTTAATTCTAAGACCTGTTTCGGGATAATATTGATGCGCTGATTCAAAAATCACCTTAGATTTTGTCCATCACATCAGGTTTTCGTGCAATGCAATATGCCTATTTTGGGTGATCCATGAAGGGCGCTTATCAAAATTGATGATTTTTGAGACCTGTTAACAGCTGTTTTGCTGTTAAAATTTTATCTGTGGAATACGCAAATCTGTGCATTAAATCTAAAGGTCATGTACAGCATATTAAAATCTTGGGTATCTGTGATTTCCCCAGGTGTGAGCGTGATGTCATGATCTGAGAGAGATTTCCCATTGGTGGAGTGAGAGCAGCCAGTTCCACTAGTGACATTACTTGTAAACTTTCAGCAGTTGGGTTGCAACATGAGCATTAAAGTTCACTATCTCAACAGTCATCTGGATAAATTTCCAGAAAATCTTGATGTTAGTGAAGAGCAAGGTGAAAGGTTCCACCAAGATATCAAAGTGATGGAAGAACGATACCAAGGAAGATGGGATACCCATATGATGGCTGACTACTGCTGGAGCCTGCAAAGAGATTGTCTTGACATCTCTCATTCTAGGAAGTCCTATAAGAGAAAATTTATTAGCACTGAAAAGTAAGAAAACAAGAAAAAGACAATGTTAAGAAAACTGGTCCCGTGCTTGCTTTAATATGGATTCATTTTTTGCTTATTTAAACACTTTTAATCACTGTGTCAATATTACCATTGTATATTAAAGTTCACTCCCTGCACAATTGTTTACTTTTCCATGCTTATTCCATGCTTATTCCATGCTTATTTAAACACTTTTAATCACTGTCAATATTACCATTGTATATTAAAGTTCACTCCCTGCACAATTGTTTACTTTTCCATGCTGATTCTGAGTATGTAAAAACTTATTTTTTGAAAAGAAAAAAAATTGGGCATAACCCTGCCAAAATGCGATATCTCCAAAATATCTGTATTTGCTCGAAAACCTGACATGATAGGCAAAAACTAAGGTGATTTTTTAAATCAGCACACCAAAGTTACCTAAAAACAGGTGTTAGAATTAAATCAGCAAAATTGGTGTTGGGCAGTGTAATAGGGCCTATTCAAAATTTATCTATAATTTACCTATAGCTAATAAGTTTTATGATAATGGCTTCAGTAATTTTTTAGCAAGGCTGTAGCTATTCAAATTTTTGGAAATATAAAATTTTATATTTTCTTATTAGAAACCTAATGCAGTGTGTTTTAAGTTTTGAATTTTTTTTTATTTGTATAGCTATTAAGTTTGCATTTCAATAATGGGTCATTCCAGCATGTTGCTCATTTCATTTGAAAACAACTTTTCACAACGTTTTTGAATATAGCTCACTGAAGAAAGCAGTTGAGGTTTTAATTTTTTTTATCACAAACAACCAAGAATCAAAGCTGACAGACATTACCATTATTTTATATAGTCTTGTATTTATTAATTTTTTTATTAATGGAAGAAGTTGCTGTAATGCTTGTTACACAAATGCAACCTCCACTTTCAGGTTAAGTGATATTTACGCAAATCTCTGTGAATTGGGTAATGTTTTCCACACTTACTATATATATGAGGTTGTAGGTCTGTGTTTAAGGAATCTATTAATACCCAGTTTATTAAAGAATGTGTATCTGTTAAAATGATGATTCCACATTAAGGTGTCCACTAGGGTGCATCAGCTTATAAGGGGTGAAATTTCGAACTTCGGATATTGATTCGGCCCTATGATATTATGGTTACAATCCCCAACAAACCTTCAGTGTCCACGTTTCAAGCTGTTCTGACAATATTTAGTGGGTCCACCTCAAAGATGAAAATTTGACAATTGTGGAATTTTATGGTTTGACTAGAAAATCTTATGTGTAAGCGTTGTAGATTTTGTTTGAAAAAAAAATTGTAAATGTAGTTAGTTTTAGGCAAGTTTTAGCCTCAATTCATGAAATTATCTGTCTTTTTAGACTTTTTTTTGTATTATTCTGAGAATCATGAAGTGAGTTACCAGGATGCGGGACGAGGACCCAACTTGCCAAGCATCCCACCAACCACCTCCACCTATTAAAAATGGTATTTCATGATAAAATACTTGTAAAAATTGATTTATTGCTTATTGATATCTTAATTCTTCTTCTTTGTCCTTTTTTCTTCTAAAACAGATGATAAAGAAGCTTGTCTCTTTCTCAGATTAGGAGTGGCTTTTCTGTCAGCTTCTACAACTTGGAGAACATTTTGAAGATGTTCTTCAGTCCTTGCAGCCTCATAAAAGTCACTGCATAGTTTTACTGCCCTCTCAGAGCCATCATTTATGACATTTATAGCCAAAAGTTTTTCTTTGGAAGATATAAATGATGCTGTTGTTTTCCATTCAACAATCTCAACCATTAAAAAATCATAGTCTAACTGTAGTGAAGAGAATATGAACCATGAGTTTTTGTCAACCAAGTCAGCTAGTGTGGTTTCCGATCGTAGATTGGTAGGGAAATTAGGCTTTCCAAAACTAGATCCATGTCTACCTTCTGGAACCACTGTCTCAATCTTGTGTGGTTTATAGGAAAGTAGATGGTTTGTTATAGCATGAAGTTCATTTTTTGGAACCAAATCGCTGAATAATACAAGAGGAATCATCTCTGATGAAAGGTACCAGAGATGACATTTCAAAGATGTTAGAGCACTTTTTGCTATTTGCTTGTTTACTTCCTCGTATCTAAGAAGCTTTTTGTAAAGCTGCAAATCGTGCCATGGTGCATCAAAAACTGAAGAGCAGGTCATCCACCATGGGTAGTAAATCAGTGAAATGAAGGTTGCAAAGTCGCTTAGTTTCAGAATTTGTTGCTTGTTTGTGATTGTTACTGAAGGTAGTTTCGAGATATTATCTTCTAGTAATGCAATTTTTAGAGCATATATTGCTTTACTCATCCATCTGGCTCTATGTATAGCACCAGGTCGCTGAAGGGTTATATCCTTATCACTAGGTCCTGCATTTAAGTATAACACAACTAAGTCAGAAAATTGTTTGTAGTCATATCGTGTATGTTGCTTTTCTATATTACTTATTTGAATTGCATAATCAGTCCATTCCTGAAGAATCTCCTGGACAGCTTTGGAGTACTGATTGAAGTCAATTTTTTTCAATTTTTCATCCTTGGAAATCCACTGAAACTTTTCTCAAAATCTGTTAGACATTAATTTCTGGTCCACTTGAAGTTTCTACTTTCATGTCCTGAAACACATGACTCATAATAACTTCACCAACATGATGCCTGCATGCAGACCATAATAAAGGCCGTCCAATCTCTTGTTGGATAGTTATGCATGCAGCGCTCACATGTCCTGTGTTGGTTGCTGTAGTGTCAAAAACCAAGTTCACTATTGAATCGGAGCAGTTCCACAATTTCAGTAGCTTCATAACTTCTTCAGTCAAGTTTTTCCCAGATTGGCCACTGCCACCAGCACTAGGATGATATGATGGAATACCAAGTACTAGTTTGAGATCCATTGAATTTCCAACTGATACGGCTAATCGTTCTTCTGTAACATATTTATCCTGCAGAGTAGAAATTATTTTCGAATCCCAATGAAGAGAGGCCAATTTAGGAGAATTCCAGGATTTTTGAATGGAACTTGAAATTTTTTGGGCTACTTCGCATCTTGCTCTATCAGCTGTAGCATATGAAGTTGCCACTGCCTTAGTGTTACCACTACATTCTTCAACAAAAGCTTTTGTGAATGCAGCCTGTTGTGCCGGAGTCATTTTCATTCTTGATGCCAAAGAAACAAGTTTCGGTCTTTTCAGAATGTCATGAGGAATGATAGCTTGAGTACCTAAACAGACTGTTGACTGTGTGGATTTTCCATATTTTTCAGCTCCATCATTAGCTTCTGACTCACTCTCAATGGTAGTTGTATCGCTCGTGCTACTGCTTTCTAATTCAACATAACTGCAAGAAGCTTCAGTGTCTCTCAATTCCTTTTCTTTTCTTGCATTTTCTTCACATTTTCGAAAATTGATGCGCTTCATTTTGGATGCTAAAGTTTGATCATG
The DNA here is from genome assembly GCA_023014485.1 of Bathynomus jamesi. Taxonomy (NCBI): domain Eukaryota; kingdom Metazoa; phylum Arthropoda; class Malacostraca; order Isopoda; family Cirolanidae; genus Bathynomus; species Bathynomus jamesi. Next base: position 383,214 of record JAJOZX010004456.1, on the reverse strand, counting down.
AGCTCCAAAAGAAGCAATTCTATCCCCTTGCATAGATTGAAGAAATTGTATATCTTCTGGATTACTCATAATTTTTTTTGGCATTTTTAATCCACAGTGGAAAAGTCATTTTAAGTTGCATTTCCATATCTTCTAGTCTTGTCTTTGTACTTTGTAGCTCTCTTCTTTTCAATGGAATTTCTCTCAGTTTCACATTCTTTTCTGACAATGAAATTATTTTCTCACATGCTTTTTTCTCAGTAATCATTGGTATGTTGGCTTTATTGTAGAATGGTTGAATTTCTGTTAAAACAATTTTAGCTATATCTCGCTTAGTTCTTCTCTCTTTTAGACCCTGTTGCTGGTGAAATAGGAAACATCTAAGAACTTGTTCACTTGTTGGCAAGCGACATCCTACAATCTTTGCATCATTATTTGTGATGCCAGGACCTAATCCAAATATACAGGTTTTTTTTCGTGTTTTTACATCAACTTTATCTGCACCACTTGAACAAGTTTTACCACTAGAAGTGGCTTCACTGGCTTTACCACTAGAAGTGGCTTCACTGGCTTTACCACTATTATCCATTATATCATATATCAACTATTATCACCAACATATATAAGAAATTGACCTGTAATAGAAACATAGATTAATATTAAAGTAGTCTAACATGCCTGAAAATAAGAAAAAATAGCTATAGGTATTTCATGATGGCAAATGATGTTTATTAATAGTAGCTATGGCTTAAACACAAGCAAACTAAACATACTAGGCCTATAGTACCTTAAGGATCATTCAATAAAATAAAGGTGTATATGTGAAAAAAATAATTTAAGGCAATTTATCCCAAAAATTGTCATTTTTGTAAAAGTTTAGGAGCTAGGTGGACCCAGTAGATATTAATCAATTGACCTGAAATTTTGCATGTGAATTTTTTTTAGGGAATGTAACCATAATAACATAGGGCCAAATCAATTTTTGAAAGTTGCCATTTTTGATGCACCCTAGTGTCCACGAATGCTAAAATTTAGAAATGCTCTAAAATGACAGTTGATGGGTAAATCATATACCAGCTGGCTAGAAGAAATTAGTTTTTTCCATGAAAATATCTTGATGTGATATATTGGAATAAATTTTAAAAAATGCATTTTTCTCACATTTTGATAGTTCCACAATTCTCATTTCATTGATCATAATTTTCCAGTAAATAAATTTCAGCAACTTTCTAAATATGATTAGGCAACAAAATGGGATATAATCAGTGCCCACGCAAAATTTAGAAAATGTCACTTTGCTGATGTGTGCTTGAGATTTGATATTTGGCAAGTAGTTTAGGGCTATGTTCCTGTATGACACACACAGTTCTAAAAGTTTTCATCATCCTCTCATTATCCAAGCTAAAACCTAATGACTAAAAATTCTCTTACTTAAGCCCATAGGCAATAAATTAACTCAGCCACAAATGTGTCCTTTAATTAGTTTATACAAAATTACCATAAGAATTTTGTCCCATACGACACTTTTTGTGTTGTATGGAACATGCCCTGTATGACACGTCATGATAGGGATATAGTGAACATACATAAAATGGCTATACTGAACATAGTATTGTCTACTGTAGCCCTATTATCTGTATTTCAAATGTGTGTAGATGTTTCTTGGAGAGGGGGGCAGGTTAAGTGAATCCAACAGTCAGAAAAGGTTGAAATGTGTGACACATGAAGGTTGTGCAAAGAAATTAAAGGAGCTTGTTGAAGCAGCATTTCCAGAAGTCGTGTCACATCAACATGAAGCAAATTCAAGCTCAACAGTTCAGGAATGACCAGTCCAACCCAGAAGTGCATATCCTCCAAATGGACTTTGCCATGAACTATTCCTGTGAGTACCAATATGAAATTCAGAGTGCCCTCTGGAGTAGGTCAAGTGTTACACTCTTCACAGCTGCATCTAGGAACAATGGGTCATGTAAGATTTTTCTTGTGTGTTCTGACACCAAGGATACAGTGGCTGTGTTTGTGAACTATCTCTGTGAAAAGTGCCTCATCCCAGATCAATGTGCAGCGGTGTTAGAAGTGATCTGGCCCATCATCAGAGTTTAAAAGCAAATTTATGATGAAACTGATGCAAATACTCATCCAAATACCAGAAAAAGTTTACTTGGAAATACTTTGCCACTAGCTACAGAAAAGGAGTGGTAGATGATATAGGTGGACAGGCAAAGTCACTTGAAGTACCATAATGATCAAGAAGTTCAACAGAACAGTGGTCCAGTCTTCTCAGGACTTTGCTACCACAGCCAACTATCTAATGGACAAGTCTACAATCATACATATCTCCCAGGAGATAGATTAGCAAATTAGAGATTGTATGCTGGGAAAACACAGTAGTAAGCTTTCCTGGTATCCAGAAAGTGCACATTGCCTGCTGCTCCTGTGATGGCAAAATAGCCCTCTGTAAACATACCCTGGCCAATCCTCGTGTTGCACTAAGCTTTGGAAATCATTGTTGCATTGCCACTGCTACAACATCAGGCATGTTAGCCACAGCTCCTAGTCTAAATGCTGGTGATTGGTGTGTTGTGCTGTATGATGGTGAACAGTTTGCTGGTGAAGTAATAAGCATTGTAGGTGAAGAACATGAAGTTTCTGTCATGCACAGGTGTGGCAAATATTTCAAGTAGCCTACCCCAGTGGACAAGATTTTCTATTCAGCTAGTGCCACCTTCAGGAAGCTCCAAGGTCCACCAGTCAGTCACAAAAATAGGGCCACATATCCTATCAGAATTTGTGGACTTCCAGTGAAAATTACAATTGTGGGATAGAACACACATTGTGTGCACAAGATGGCAAGCAGTTCATTCAAGTATAGGGTCCCCCCACACTATTTGCCTCCATTCAAATTGTAGTCTCTATACTGCAGAGTATCGATTGCGTCATACACAAACTAATTGAGAAGCATACAGGAAAAGACGACGACAGTGCTATAGAAGCAATAAAGGTTTAATTCAAAGTATTCCTATAATTTTGCAAAAAGGAAGTCGAAAAAACATATGACTATCAGACCTTTGAAAAATGAAGACAGTGCTTTATCTGATGATCTAACAGACATATCTGAAATATTAAGCACTCGGTACAAATCAGCTTTCAGTATCCCCAAAACTGACAAACTGATATGCAATAGAAATGCATTCTTTGAAGAAGAACTACAAGAGGAATGTATGATGGACTTTAACTTTACAACAGGTGATATTACACAAGCTATAGGGAAACTAAAAGCACACTCAGTGGCAGGACCGACAAATGGAATGGGGCATTCCAGGACAGATCACCCAAAAATTTAAACATTTGTCACCACTCTGACCCGGATTTCAATGAAAATTGACATATGGGGTTCTTCCGGGTGCTGATTTCACTGGTTCAAATAAAAAAGTTCTATGACCCATAGTTTTTGAGATATGGGGCCCCACTTTGCCACCTAACTTTAATGGGCAATAACTCCCAAACATCTTGTTGTAGACCTATAAAATTATACATTTTTAGAATCAGCATGAAGAGATCTAGTGAATGATACCACATTCAAATGTGTAGAACAATAATGAAAATCCTCCCCCCCTTTTAATTTTTATTTTTGACCCCCACCCCCTCTAGACAGTGAAATCCAAAAAAACACTTTTCATTTATTAAACTTCCATTAATTGTTAAAAGATACAAATAATAAAAAACGTGGGTATCAAGTTGCAAGATATTTTAAAAAAATATGTACAGTACTTGGATCATATTCATCACTTTCTGAAATAACATTCTCAGAAGACTGATTGTGATCAGACTCTTCACTTTGTGATGTTGATAGCAACTCTGGTCTCTGGGTTAATAATTTTTTACAGTTGCTACATAGTACAGTATTGCTTTGTAGTTTCCATTTACATCGATCATAAAGTGATTGACTGATGGTTCTTATATCCTTGTGTATCTTTTTCTTATGTTTTTGTAAAGGATCATCACAGTATCTAACCATTTTTCATTACTAAAAATACACAATTGTAAATCTCAAAAATAAAATATGATTTGACTCAAAATACGCACATCTGTAATAAAAATAAGCATAATTAACAAACATTTGAGAGAGAGTGAGTGCTGAATATGAGTTCTACATAGGATGTAAATATATCATTTGTAGTTCTCTATTTTAGTCTGCGTAAAAATATCAAAATTTCAATGTACAGTATATCAAATAATGCCAAAGAAGAGGTTTCTCAAGTTCTAGAAAGTCTTGCTGTGACCAGGGTTGTGGAGTCGGTCCAAAATTTTCCGACTCCGACTCCACACATTGTAAAAATTCGACTCTGACTCCGACTCCACACATTGTAAAAAATCTAAAAATCTGACTCCGACTCCTCACATTTTAAATATACGACTCCGACTCCTCTAGTGTTTCACTCATTATCATAATAATAAGATATTTCATCACCACCACACTAAGTGTGAAATTTTATATTTTATATTTTATATTTAAATAAATATTAATTGTATATTCTGAAAATGTAAAAAAAAAATATTAAAAAAAACTTAATCTAGGGGCTATCAATGAATAAGGTTTATTGACCAAAAAAACTAAATAACCTAAATGTTAGTATTTAGGATTTAGAAATTAAGGGTGACACAGGACACAGAATTTGGAGTCGGAAGTTTTTTACCGACTCCGACTCCGCCCTGAAACGTGCGACTCCACGACTCCGACTCCGACTCCACAACCCTGCCTGTGACTCCAGTGAAGAAGCGTAAGTATTTAATGATAGGTACATTTTATATTTATAATTTTTTTATTTATATTATTTATTTATAATGCATTTACTTTCAAGACAGTTTTTCAGCAGTTGCTGAAAAACTTAATGAAATTAATATGTTGACATTAAATTTATTAAACTTATTAAACTTATGAAATTAATATGTTGACATATTAATTATTATTGTCCATATATATCAAATGGAGTCAAATATTTATTAATTCAAAAATTTCAGATGGTTTGGGTTCCTCAAGAAAAGAAGCAAAAGCTATTCAAACAATAGAAAAAGCACATCATTCTTTAAAATGAAAGCTAGAAACAAGTTTAGAAATTGAGATCCCAAGCCCATCAAAAGCTACAAAGTTGGATCAAGAAACTCAAAGGTATGAATTTTAAAATGATACGCTATTATTAAGTAGGAATATACCTAAACTAAAACTGAAGCATAAAAACAAAATGTAGGTATTCACCTTTGATAGTAGAAACTAGAAGCACAACTCCCTAAAGATTGGAGATCAATGGGCCCATTAAATCATTTGAAATTCATTTGGTCACAAAATAATTTTTGGTTTAATTTGACTCTATCTCAAAAATGCTCATTTTGTTACACTTGAAATCAATATTATAATCCAAAAAATTTAATATGCACATGTAATGTTTTGTTTATAGCTATTATACATTCATGAATTTGTTTCAGGTCAATGATTCATCTCGAATGAACTGTTGAAGCTTTCCATTCTACTGACAGTTATGAGAGGAAACTCAAAATATTGACATTATCTCCATTTACCATATCAAAAACTATAAATCTATTTCAGACAACTGAATATTTAGTTAAGAAAAGCAGAAATATAAAACAAAGACTTGGAATTATTCCTGAAATTGAACCCATGTCAAAAGGAAAAGTAATAACTAAAGGTACTAAAGATTCTGTTCGGAAATTTTTTGAATCAGATGAAATTAGTCATTTGTGCCCAGGTACGAAAGACTGCCTGAGTATCAGAAATGAAAGTGGGTATAAAGAATCTGTGCAGAAAAGACTGGTGTTAATGAATCTGAAAGAAGCTTTTAGTCTCTATAAAAATAATCCAGATAGTCCCCAAATTGGCTTCTCTAGTTTTGCCAGCCTTTGCCCCAGACACTGTGTTTTAGCTGGAGCTGCTGGTACCCATTCTGTGTGTGTATGTACATACACCAGAATGCCAAAATATAATTCTCAGCTTTGGGTGTCAAAGGGTTGGAATACACAACTCTTATGGAGAAAGCTGTGTGTGATGTCAACAACAGGAACTGCATGATGCAAATATGTAATCTCTGTCCAAAAGAACAAGGCATTAAGAATTTTTTGCTCACTTTTCAAAGTGTTAATGATCCTGAATGTGAGGAAATAAAATATAAACAATAGGTTACTACAGATCGATGCAATATGGTTGAAAAAACCGAATCTGTAGATGATTTTATAAATTCATTAAGCACAAAAATTGTCAAATTGACATGTCATCACTTTATAGCAAAGAATCAGAGTGCATTTCTAAAAAACTTGAAGAATAATTTAAATAGCCATACAGCTGCAGTTCTTGGTGACTTTTCAGAAAACTACTCATTTGTAGTACAGGATGCAGCCCAAGGTTTTCATTGGGAAAATACCCAATGCACAGTGCATCCCTTTGTGTTATATTATAAGGAACCAGAAAGTAATGAAACAAAACATTCAAGTTATTGTTTATCTCCAAATACAAAACATAACACTACAATGGTTTACACTTTTTTAAATACACTCATACCTATTATTAGAAAATCCCACCTTCATATCAAAAAATTACATTATTTTACTGATGGATGTGCAGGACAATATAAAAATCATTTCAACTTTGTTAACATTTGTAAACATGAAGATTTTGGGCTGGAATGTGAGTGGCATTTCTTTGCCACAAGCCATGGTAAGAGTGCTTGTGATGGGATTGGGGGTACAGTGAAAAGATCTGTAGCCAGAGCGAGTATGCAGAGAACATTCGCAAATCAAATATTAACACCAGAAGACACGTTTGAATTTTGTTCAAACAATATAAGTGACCGCATAAATTTTTTTTTTAAGAAATTCTGAAGAAATTGAAGCTATAGAAAAATTTTTAAGTGACATATGAAAGTATGCGGCTAACAGGAACACAAAAATTCCACAGATTTGTACCTATTAATGAAAATAACATAAAAACATTTGAATTATCTTCTGATGAAGTTGGTGAGGTGAGGATTATAAGCAAAGCTTTTCTGGGTGAAGATAATGTTGAAGTTAATCCAAAAATAGGAGAGTACGTAGTTTGTACTTACAATGATCAGAAATGGTTGGGATTTGTACATTCCTATAATGAGGAATTTGATGACTTTGAGGTTAGCTTTTTGCATCCATCAGGATATAGTGTTTACTATTACTTTCCACAAATTAGAGATACATGCCACGTATCAAGAGATAAAATTTTAGGTTTATTAAGCACATCAACTTTAAAGCCAGGAACAATGCGTATTCAATATGTTTTCCTAGAAAATGAGTTGAAAAAACTCATGTAATTATGAATCAACTTGATGTAATATATGTGTTCAATTTGTATTTTTGCTGTTTATTTTCATCCATGTGAATATATCATTTGTAGTTCTCTATTTTAGTCTGCAGGCGTAAAAATGTCAATATTTCACAATGTACATATTTTTTCAATAATTTTTAAAATATCTTGCAACTTGATACCCACATTTTTTATTGTTTGTATCTTTTAACAATTAATGCAAGTTTAATAAATGAAATTTTTTTTTTTTTTTTTTCACTGCCTAGTGGGGGTGGGGGTCAAAAAGAAAAGGGGGGGGGGGGGAATTTTCATTATTGTTCTACACATTTGAATGTGGTATCATTTAATAGATCTCTTCATGCTGATTCTAAAAATGCATAGTTTTATAGGTCTACAAAAAGATGTTTGGGAGTTATTGCCCATTAAAGTTAGGTGGTAAAGTGGGGCCCATATCTCAAAAACTATGAGTCATAGAACTTTTTTATTTTGACCAGTGAAATCAGCACCTGGAAGAACCCCATATGTCAATTTTTATCAAAGTCCGAGTTGGAGTGGTGACATGCATTGGGTGATCTCTCCTGGAATGGCCCTGCTTCCTTGCATTGTTGGGTAAGGCTAAGCTCTCTTGTAAGTCCTTGACTTTGGAGGTTAAGCTGGACATTATTAAATGCCACGAGAGTAGTGAAGGGGCGAACTCCATCGCGAGAGCACTTGGCCTAGCCCATTCAACTGTTTCGACCATCATCAAGAAGGCTCCTGATTTGAAGGTCTTGGCAGAAAATGTGACTTCTAACATCGCCATGAGGATAACTAGGGCACATGATCCAGTGATGGAGAACATGAAGAAGCTACATACTCTAGATCGAGTCGAGGATCAAACTCGCCGCTGCATGTCTCTCTCTACCACCATCATTATGGCCAAAGCTGTGAGTCTGGAGGAGAACCTGCGGAAAGACTTGGACCCTGAGAGGACTGCTGGGACTGTCAAGAACTTCAAGGCCAGTGTGGGGTGGTTCAAGCGCTTTAAGGGGCAGGCTAATCTCCACAGCCTCCACCTCATGGGTGAGGCAACAAGTGCAGAGGAGGCCAGTGCTTGTGCCTTCCCTGAACTCCTGAAGGTGAGGGTTGAGGAGGGAGGATACAGCTCCAAGCAAGTCATCAACTTTGATGAAACAGGGCTGTTTTTGAAGAAGATGCCCTCCAGGATCTTCCTTGCCAAGGAGAAGACTGCCCCTGGCTTCAAGGGTGCAAAGGACTGTCTCACCCTGATGCAGCAGCGAGCACTGGAGGAATCTGAGGTGGAACCACATGAGCCACCCAAGTTGCTTACTCTCCCCCTTCTGTGTGACATTATTGCGCAGTTTGATGACTGCCTTACCAATGTGGTAGAGAATGATTCCAACCCCAACAGGAGTGCTGAGGCTGCGCAGTGCGCACATCATGGAGCAGGGGATCCGCTGCAATGCAATGTACTATGCAAAGAAGGTGGTGGTGCACCAGGCAACCATCACAAGCTTCTTCAAAACCAAGATGGAGTCAATGTCACCAGAACCAACATCTTCCACCTCAGGGTTCACCATCTTCAGGGCCAGACCTACAATGCTGTTCACCCTGAGAGAGAGTGAGAGACAGAGAATGTGACCTGCCCCAACAACATTCAGTCCTCCAGCCTCGCTGTCCACAAGCACCACGTAGGAACGTATCCCCAATGAACCCATGTTATAACGTCCTTGTTTAGCAATCATTCACTTAGCAATCAATTTTTCAGGAATGTAACCCAATCATTAAACGAGGGATACCTGTACTTAGATACATAGATTTTTTATTCACGCATATATGAATTTCCCTACCTATATTGTATATGAAATAAGAACATAATAAAATCATAAACATAATGATATTTACATATGATAAATAAAAATATACCAGGTGTCCCATTCGAAATGAAACAACTTTGAAACCTTATAATTTTTTATTGAATGATGCAAACAATGTAATATTCACACAGTAAATAGTCAATGTCATAAAGTTTCATATGATATATGTGAATTGTAACATTTAGATACATTAGATACATTGTGCATAGCATAATGTTTCCTTTTGTTAAGATCTTCAAATGTTACATGCTGAACAATTTGAAGTTTATATGGATAGAGCTGCAGCCGCTTGCACATGACTCTATGCACAGTTGAACCAGGAATCTGCAGTTTGACACTGGCATGACGGATGGATTTCTCAGGCTTCTACCAAAGGCACTGTGTATTCATTCAACATCATCTTCCAATCTTGCTCACCCTCCAGAGTGTTCCTTTAGAACACTGCCAGTCTCCTCAAATTTCTTGGTCTGTGCTTATAGGTTTCTTCTGGTGGGTGGTTCCTTGTGAAAGGTTGTACGGAATCGCTGTTGCACCAGAGTAGGGGACTTCAACTCAGCCATCCATAACACATTTTGCTTTTTCTTGTGGGGTAAACATAATTCAATCTGAAACAAACAAAAAAACATTGACAAAAACTTATGCATATGGTGTAGTAACTGACAAAGTTTCAATATTCCCACATTAATACTTTAAAAATTACAGAGTTTCAAAGTTGTTTCATTTTGAATGGGACACCCGGTATATTAAATGAAAATAGCATGTATCTTTTCTTCTAACCAGAGGTGGCTCTAGGACTGGTGCATTGGGTAGGCAGAATATATATATATATATATATATATATATATATATATATATATATATATATATATATATATATTATTAGTGATGTAGGTCACATCCGCACATTTTCTCGCACTCGCATCCGCACTTTGGACTGCGGATGTTGTGCGGATGTGGACTGTTGAGATAAAACGTCATTAATAAACGGAAATTATCAAATTCTACTATATTAATAGAACTAGTTCATTGTGCTCAAAAGTGATGCAAGCGACAAGACGAGAGGCTGTTCTTGTATGAAGTTACTCTCTTGCAACCTACTTAGATCCACGTTACAAAGCTAAGTTATTTTCACCTAGTACATTAGAACGAGTTAAATCATCACTTGGCAAAGCAGCTGAAGAGCTTCAATCTCTTGAATCTGTCGCTTCGCCACCCACCAAAAGAATAAAATTTTCAGTGACAGAACCAACACCTTCAACAAGCAAATCTATCACAGAATCTGTCTCTCAGTTTCTTGAGTCAAGCAGCAATGATGAGACCTACGCGATGTCAAAAGATGTAGTGAAAATGATCGAGAGCTATCACCAAGAAAAACGCCTGGCTGCATGTGACAATCCTATTAGTTGGTGGAAAAATACGCAGAATATCTATCCATACTTGAGTAAACTTGCAAGGAAACATTTAGCCTGTCCTCCAACAAACGTACCAAGCAAGAGATTATTTAGCAGTGCTGGATTAATATATGATGAAAAGAGAAACAGACTGGCAGCATAAAAGGCAGAAAAGTTAATGTTCCTTAAGCATAACCTTCCTATAATTAAGTTTGAACATTAAACGATGAACATCTTAGTTTACTTTATTTTAATTACTCATTTATAAATATGCCTAATAAAACTTTAAACTTAATATAAATAGTTATCAAGCTAATTAAAGATCTCTTTCTATAAGGGTGGAGGTTGGGGAAAGAGGTCGGTGGGGGTGCATTTGAGTTGGGTTCACGTCCCGCATCCTGGTAACACAATTATGGTTTCTAATTGTGGCTGAAACTCAACAAAATATAACGAATTTATTTGCAGACGAATTCACTAATTGATTTCTATATTAGTTAGATGCTTGATATTATTTTATATGTTCAGAGAAAAGTACAGCAATTATTGTACAATTAATCAATTATACTACATTATAGCTACAGCTCTCTCTATATAATAACTTATTATATACGTTAAACACAACAAATCTCGAATATATCCTAAAAAATAACGAAAATGTAGACATCCGCATCCGCGGATGTTGAAATCAAACATCCGCATCTGCGGATATGAAAAAAATGACATCCGCTACATCACTAATATATATATATATATATATACAGGGTGTCCGAGAATTATCTCTACAATTTTTGGCTGTTATTAAAAGTCAACCATGAAGTGTAGAAATTCCAGTGTTGTCCCATTTTACAGAGAATCTCATTAAGTTTTTTCTGATACCAAGTTTTGACAAGTTTTTTAGAAATTCCAGTGTGTCCGAACATTATCTGTACAATTTCATCTTTTAATAAAATTCTTGATAACACACGTAAAATTCTTAAACAAGATTATTTAGAATCTGTATTTTCAAAAGTTTCTTTTATTAAAGTAACGTTGTTAAAAACATTCGATATGTGCACCATCAGTGATTCGCAAAACATCCAATCGATACTCCAAATGTTGCCATGTACGCTGCAGCATATCCACATCAATTTGCTCAATAGCAGCTGTGACTCTTGCTTTTAAATCATCAATGTCTGTCACCCGCGTACATTTCTAAAAAACTTGTCAAAACGTGGTATCAGAAAAAACTTAGATTCTCTGTAAAATGGGACAACACTGGAATTTCTACACTTCATGGTTGACTTTTAATAACAGCCAAAAATTGTACAGATAATTCTCGGACACCCTGTATATATATTATATATATTAGGGTGATGCAAAAAAGGGGTCAAATTTTTTTGTTTTTTATTTTCAGGGAGACACCCTCCTATTTTATTCATATTCCTAAGAAAGCATTGTATGCGAAATTTGGGGTTGAAAAAGAGAAAATTAGAGGTTGCTACCAAGCTTTAAAAATAAATGTATATCAGTTTGTGCTCAAAAATATTGTTTTGTTGATATTTTTGCCGGAGCCGGTTTGATATGTACCTAGTTAACCTAGTTTGAAAAAAAACGATGACATTCTAGACTATAGTACGTAGTGAGCTCATAAAATAGTAAATAATAGGCACGCTGATTTCCGCACCACCCTCTGAGGTACAGCGTATAGCGCGTTAACTTTTTTTTATGTGGAAGTTTCCCCAGTAGGCATATCATAACCACTTATGTATGTTTATTTTCGTTTTTTGTGAAGCAAGAGTAATGTTTTCTTGTTTTTGTTTGAGAGTGACGACCTGTAACTTTTAACAATTTGAAGAAGGTATTGTTTCTGCTCTTCATCATTGGTTATCAGTTTGTTGTATTCCTCCATCAGTCGTACACCTCTTTCCGCAATGTCGTTTACCACTTTGAGTCCATATGCGATATCTCTTGCATTCGCATAACTTTCATCATCATTCCATTCTTCAGCATCTTTTTCAAGAAAAGTGCAAGGCACCTCTAGGATTTCAAAGAATCTTTTTGTGTTCGCAGTAACGAAATCCTGCAGTTGTTTCTGCCCAGCTGATTCAGGATTTATTGATGCTCGTTTGCTCGGTTTTGAGTCAACTGGTTTCTGCAGAGCATGCTTCATTTTGTTTTTTGTCTCATGCGAAACAGCTGAATCAAAAAATGCAAGCGCCACAAGCTCCTCAGAGAGGTACCACAAATGTCTCAAAAACTTATTGAGTGCAGCACTTGCAATTTTGTCATCCTTTTGCTTGTAGAGCTGCAGACTTTGCACAAAATGCAAATCTGAACGGGGGGCGCATGAGGGTATGGGTGCCAGGTACCACGATCTGATGTATATCGCAGCTGAAAAGCAGCAAACATCTCTCAGTCCTTTTTCCTCTCTCTCAGTTAGTTTAAACTGAGATTTAAACATCCAAATTTTAATGCAGTAAATTAGCTTGCCCATCCATCGTGCTCTGTGATAAGCTCCGGGTGCTTTAAAGCTGATTCCTGACTTGGGGGCACTACCGATGAAAATGAGCGTTGCTCGAGCAATTCCTTGTAGTCATCACGAGGCTGCTGTTCATCAAGCTGAGCTTGAGCAAATTGAATGAGTTCTTCAGCATCTGAGATTTTCTCTGCAATGTTAGGGTCATCTGTTGCTGTTTGGTAATTGTTCTTGTCAATTTCCACCCACTTTGCTTTGAATCTCTTAAACAGTTGTATGTCAGGGCCACTAGAAGATGGCAAGGAGACAGAAACTGCAGCTTCTAACACTATTTCGAAAATATGATGTCGGCAAGCCAGCCACAGCATATCTTTATCCAATCTTTGCTCTAGTAACATACAAGCACCACTCTTAGAACCTGTGTTGGAGGCAGTGGTGTCAAAACACATGCCCTTCACTTGGTCAGATATATTCCACTCCAATACTAACTGATGGACAGCATCTGCAATGTTTTGACCAGTTCCTCTGGCAAGTTTGGGAATACCAAGAAGCTGATCAACTCCTTGGCCGGAAATTAGAACTGGCAGTCGATCAACATTTTCATGACCAGTAATATCTTCCAGTAGTTTGCCGTCCCAATGTATTTGGAGAGGGCAATTTGTTTCGAAATCCTGCTTCAAATTTTCTGCCATTGTCTTGCGGTTCCTTTGTCTTGCTCTCCGTATCGATGAATAGCTAACACTGTATTCTTCAGGGTTTTGCCCAAGAGCATTGATTGTTGGGATCAAGATTTCCGAAGCAGCTCTATCACTTACTTTTGCAGCATCAAGAGATACAAGCATTGAAGAATCCATAAGCTTTGCACTCTTAGACTTTGATCTACTTTGTCTCGAAGTTGATGGCTGCTGAGGGTCAGCAACAAATTCTTCTTCTGATTTTGAACTATCTTCATTCAAACTTGAAGGACTTGAACTTGAGAGCACTGCTGCTTCGAAAACGGCTGTTTCCCTCTTTCTTTTCTTTTCAAGCAATGTTTCCTTTTCTCTAGCAATCTCTTCCATTTGTGAAAAAACTTTATCCACTCCAGACATTTTGCCTTTTCTTCCTTTTTGTCGTTGCAGCATCAAAAACTCACGATCTTCATCTATCTTTATCATGTCAAGAGCACTTGCATGTGCAATGTCAAACAGATCTTGCAAGTCATTTTGCCAGCTCTCTTGTTTTTGAAGTAGTGCAGGTGATTGCTTCTTCTTATTATTTCTGTTCTTCTTTAGTTTCTCCCACTCGTTGAAAAGTTTCTTTACTCTCTCCACGACATGACATTTCAACACTGTTGGGATGCGTGCCTTTTCCCACACATCCATAACATCTCTAGCAGTCAACAAAGCCGCTGTTTTCACCTGTTGCTTTTTATTGATCTTGTAGTTCATAAACAATGCTAATGTTTCCCTTTTAGATGGAAGCTGGGTTTCTTTGAAGGACTCTATAGGATGTCCTATGAGCCAAACAACTGTTTTGTGACGCGTATGCCGCTCCATGAGTGCAACTCAGCAACTGCTATACAACCACTCTCAGCGAAGGCAGCAAAGATACTGAGTCAGTGACGCCGCACTTACACTGACGCGGCCGCCACAGTGACGTCACAGCAAAGAAATGATTCTAGAATGTTCGGCCACGGCGTCTATAGCAATGAAAGGGATGAGAAGGTTTACGGAAAGAGGTTCAGAGTCTGTTATGACTGCTATATGTTGCTGACTACCATTTTTGATGAAATCTGCAAAATAAATAAATGTACAATAAATACAAACTGAAAAATAACAATATACAAAATGTTCAATGGATGGTAGCAACCTCTAAAATGTCTTCAATTGTGCTGAAATTTTGCATGTTCAGTTTTTACACTAAATTAAATAAAATTAGAGGGTGTCTTCAAGTTTTTGAAATGATAAGTTATTTTGCATCACCCTAATATATATATATATATCCCCCTCCCCGCGGGCGGTCTTTCTGGGGTGGATCGCCCGCGGGCTCCTGCCTCCATGTGGCGAGGGGGGTCAGCCGCGGCTGGGGGCCCTGCCGGGTCCCCCGCCCGGTTGCGAAGTAGACTTTTAACATACCCTGCTATCCTACAGCACCCTCTTTCCTGTCTTCCCCTCTTCCTTGCCCCCTCTTTTTTTTCTGCTTTCTCTTTTCACTTCGCGCGCCCCGTGGGCTGCCGGGGCTGGTCGCTGGGGGTCTCGCTCCCATGGCCGGGGCCGGACTAAGTTGGCTGGTAGGGTGCCCGGGCCTGGGACCCTGGGGGGCCTTGGTCTTTGCTGCCGGCGGGGGAGAACTCTCGATGCTGCAAGGGCCCCTTTTGAAACGGGGGTACCCGCATGGGACGAGGCACCCACCCCCCGCCGGCGTGCGCTTGGTCCCCTTGGGCCCCGGGCGCGAAACAACAATAAATTTTTTTGTATGGAAACATTTACAAATCTAATGGACCTCGTTGACGACTCGGCTTGTGCATATGACCTCCCTCTGACTACCTCTTTGGACCGTGGGTCTGGTAAGGGCAGTCGGCAGCCCTCGCCCACCCCGTCTGCTCTTCTTGCCGACACCTCCTCTTCCCCAGGCTCGTGGCGCCGCTGCCCGACCCCCGCCAGTAGCGGATGGACCTGCAGTGGACCCCCCGACCCCTGGATCCCCCCATATTCCACGTCCCGATAGGGACCCACCTGCTTTTTCGCCCTCAGATGGGAAGCCCGCGGCCCCGGTCGCCTCCCACTCCGGTCGGGCCTCATCGCCCCCGGCCCCCTGGGGGACGTGCGACCCGACGTCGCCGTCCGCCTTTCTCGTCTTCCCGCCCCCTCGAAGTTCCGGTGGTGTTTGGCCAGACGGCTTCACTCAGCCTTAGGACGATGGACAAGTTCCTCGTCCTCCGCCCCTCCTCCTCCAAGCCCCTCCCCACTAACCACGAACGCCTCTTTCGAGCGATCCATGGGAAGACGGGGACGGCGCGTTTTGACCTTCGGCCTCAGAGGGATGGCTCCATTTTGATAAGGTCGCGTTCCTCTGCCGAAACCTCCTCTCTGCTCGCTATCCCCGATGTCCTGGGCTGCGGGATCACGGTGACTCCCCACCCCCGCCTCAATCAGTGCCAGGGCACGATCTACGCTGCTCGTCTTCTACCCATCCCGGTGGAGGACCTCCAGACTGACCTCGCCTCCCAGGGTGTGGTGAGAATATACCGTTTTCCCGACAGATCGCGATCCCCATCCGTCCCTTCTCCTCGCCTTCTCCTTACTTTTGACTCACTGGTGCCCCCCGTTTCGGTATTCTGGGGCTTTGGTGAGAGACGAGCATGCGAATTCTCGGTTCGGCCATACGTGCCAGATCCTACGCGCTGTTTTCAGTGCAATAGGTTTGGCCACGTGAGCAGTTCCTGCCGTCAGCCGGCCCCGTTGTGTGTCCGCTGCGGCGGCCCTCCCCACCCCTTGCCCTGTACTGCTCCGCCTTCCTGCACCAACTGTCATGGACCGCACCCTGCTTCATCCCGCTCTTGCCCGTCCTTCCTCTTTGAGAGGGAGGTTCGGGCCCTCTGTTCATCAGAATTTCTCAGCGCTCGGGAGGCGCGGGACCGGTTGCGTGGCCGCGAGGCCCGGCGTGGTACCTCGTACGCCGAGGCTCTCCGTCCCCGGCCGCCGCCGGCCCAGACCCCGTCCTCACCGGCGGTTCCCGACGCGCCTCCACCCACCGTGTCCGCTACTCCCTGTCTATCCTCTGCCGCCCAGCGGACACACGCCGCGGCTCCCTGTACTACCAGCGCGTCCCCACGTGCTCCCTCCGCGAACGCCGATGCTTCGTCGGCAACCCCCCCCTGCCCCTTCTACGCCCTCTCCACCGGCGTTTTCGGCCACCCCCATTCCGGACCGTGACCCGCCGTCACCCATGCGGGCCGCACGACGGAGGGGAACGGGCCGCAAGCGCCGCGCCAATAGTGACCCCGAAAGGTTCGAGGCCATAGGCCTCGCATCACCTTCCTCCCCCAGACACAAACGCCCCCTTCGCCCTACCATCCCGGTGTCCTCACCGTCCCCGCTGCGCAACCGTTATGGACGCTCCCCCCTGGGGTCCCCGACGACCCTCGTGGTGGGGGCGGAGATACATCCCTCACCGGTTCGGTCGATGGACCCACTGGAGGGGGAACTCGTCGGCGTGGGTGGGATGTGCACGCCCCCGCGCGTGACCTGCCCCACCTCTCTCCTTGACCTGCCTATGCATCCGGGTGAGGTATCCTTTTCCACTCCCCCTTGTAGTCCAGCCTCCCCTGCACCTCCGGTGAAGGGAGGGGCCTTCTGGATACCCCTCACGTCCCCTTCTCTGCATCGCTCTCCCCCGGGTGTCCGGGTGACTCCTCTTCAGGAGGATGTGCCGGCGTCAGGTTCCACATCGCCCCCCCGTCGGGGTGACCCTCGCCTTCGCCCACGTTCGGCGTCCCCCGTTGGGCCCCGGGGCTTTCCAATCCCCTTGTTAATCTCGGGCCGCCCGATCGGCCCACCCACCCCATAACCATCCGTTTCGCAGACTTTCCTACCCCTCCATATACTTCGCTCCTGCAGTGGAACATCCGCGGGCTCCTGGTAGGCCTCGAGTGTCTCTCTTCTCTCCTGGCCTCCAGGTGTCCGGCGTGTTTCTGCCTTTAGGAGACGATACTGGGCTCCCGTTCCCTCCCTCGAGTGTCCGGTTACTGCGGGCCCCCTTCCCCGCCTCTCGATGGGGCGGGTAGGGGGGGCTCCGCGGTCTTCGTGCACCGCTCCGTCCCTTTCCGCCCCCTCCCGCTCCGTACTGTCTTGCAAGCTGTGGCCGTGCGCCTTTCTTTGTGGCGTCAGCTCACGGTCTGCTCTCTTTACCTCTCCCCTAACGTACGCCCTCCACCCGATTCTCTCCGTGACCTAATTCTGCAGCTTCCCCGCCCTTTCCTGCTTCTCGGGGACTTCAACAGTCGGGACCCGGCCTGGGGGGACGTTTGCTCCACCTTTCTCTCCGGGACCCTTCTCTCCCTTATGGACGAGCTAAAGTTCACCTTTCTGAACGATGGCTCCCCAACCTGCCTCCACTCGGCCCATGACAGTTTCACCTGTATTGATCTTTCCCTGGTTTCCCTCGATATCGTGACGGAGTTCACCTGGGAGGTCCTGCCGGATTCTTCCGGCAGTGACCATTTCCCTGTGTGTCTTACCCCAACCCGTCTCCTCCCCCCCCCCCCCCCACCTCTGTCCGCCCGAGCGAAATGGGCCTCATACACGAGGTGCACGGCGATCTCGCCGTCCATTCCTGCCTTTCCCTCCGTTAGTGAGGCCCTCGCCTTTCTCGAAAGCAAGATCCTCTCGGCTGCCACCAGTTTGCATCCCCCGTACCTCAGGCTCCCCCAGGCCGCGCAGCGTCCCATGGTGGACCCCAGAGTGCTCCCGTGCCGTTCAGGAGCGGCGCCGTGCTGGCCGTCGCTTCTACCGGACCCGCCAGCCGGAGCATAAGATGGCGTTTCAGCGCCTGAAGGCAGTGGCCCGTCGGGTCTTGAAACTAGCCCGGCGTACCTCCTGGCGGAGTTACGTGTCCGGGATCTCCTCCTCGACCGCCCCCTCGACTGTTTGGCGCAAGGTGCGTAGCTTTGAGGGGACCCGTGTCCCCCCTCGACCCCCGGTGCTTCGGGTCGGGGACGACGAGTTCGTGTCCGATCCGGAGGCCGTCGCGAACGCACTCGCGGCGCACTTCGCAGCCATCTCCGGTTCCGATTCCCCCCACTCCCGCCGCGACCCACCGGAATTTCCACCTCATAGGGATGACCCCTATAATCACCTCTTCCACATGACAGAGCTTCGGGAGGCCCTCCGCCCCGACGCTCCTCCGCCCCCGGCCCGATAATATCCCCTATGACTTGTTACGGCACCTCCACCCCTCTGCTCTCAGCTTTCTACTGGACCTCTATAACCGATTTGGTTGGAGGGTTCATTTCCGGACCGGTGGCGTGAGTCCATCGTCGTCCCCATCCCGAAGCCCGATAAAGACCCCTCACTCCCGTCGAACTATCGCCCCATTTCCCTAACATGCTGTGCCTGCAAGGTGATGGAGGCGATGGTCGCCTCGCGGCTGTCCTTTACCTTGGAGGCGAGTGACCAGTACCCTGCTACCCAGGCTGGTTTCCGGCGCTTCCGGTCTACCACCGACCCCCTCCTCCTTAGCCATGACGTGCAGGAGGCTTTCTCCCGGCGTCAATTTGTACTCGCCGTCTTTTTCGACCTCCAGAAGGCCTACGATACTACCCGGCGGAGTGCGGTCTTCGACTGCTTACGCTCCCTGGGTTTCGTAGGCTTTCTCCCTTCCTTTATTTATAACTTCTTGTCCGCCCGTTCTTTCCGCGTCCGCATCGGTTCTACCCTCTCTGACCGCTTTCCGTTGGAGGAGGGTGTCCCTCAGGGTAGTGTCCTTAGCGTCTTGTGTTTCTCACTCGTGATGAACACAGTCGCTACGGTCCTGCCTACATCCGTTCGTAGCTCCCTCTATGCCGATGACCTGGCTATCTATTGCTCTGGCCGCCTCCCGTCTTTGGCTGAACGTCGGCTCCAGCTAGCCATCAACGCGGTGGTTCGCTGGGCGTCCTCGGTTGGCTATGCTTTCTCACCCCTCTAAGTCTTCCAGTATGTTTTTCCGTCCTCGGCGCCTCCGTCTGTCGCATACCTTCGCCCTTACCCTTGCCGGCACTCCTCTTCCCCTCGTCCCATCCGTTAGATTCCTGGGTATGACCCTCGACGGATTTTTCGGTTGGGTTCCACACCTTAGGCGGTTACGGCAAACATCTCGCCGCACCCTCTCCCTTTTGGGTCATCTGTCCCACACGACCTGGGGGGCGGACAGGCGTACTCTGCTGCGCCTGTACACCTCCCTGGTGCAATCCCGTGTCGACTACGGCTGTGTGGTCTACAGCTCCGCCTCCTCTCCGGCACTCCGTATGCTGGATCCTCTTCTCCACCGTGGCCTTCGCCTGGCGTCGGGTGCCTTCCGCTCGTCCCCTGTCGCTAGTCTTCAGGTGGACTGTGGACACCCCACCTGCCCCTTCGCCGGGGCCTTCTCATGGCGAAGTGTTACCTTCGCATCTGCCGCCTTCCGATGTCCCTACTCTTCTCCGCGATCTCCCAGGCGCTACCCTGGCCTGACACGTGGCATTTCGCTGCCTCTCTGGCCGAGATTTTCTCGTCCCTGGGGATCCCCCCACCCTCTATTCTGCCGTTCTCCTTCGATCTGTCGCCCCCCTGGCGGACCACCCCTATCTGCCGCTGCCAGGCGCTCCGTGGCCTGCGTAAGGAGTCTCCTCCTGCTGTCCTCCGGTCTTCTTTTCTGGCCCATCTTCCCGTCCATTCGGACGACGTTCCTGTCTACACCGACGGCTCGCGATCCCCTGCAGGTGTCGCGGCCGCCGTCTTCTCTCCGTCATTGTCACCTACCTCCCGGGGTATCCCCCTGCCGGTTCAGGCCTCCATCTTTTCCGCGGAGCTCTTTGCCCTTCTGGAAGCCCTCCGTCTGGTATCGGGTTGTTCGCGGCCCTCCTGTACCATTTTCTCGGACTCGCTGAGCGCCCTTCAGGCGCTCGAGCGCTATGATTCCCCGGACCCCCTCGTACGCCTTATTCAACAGGAGTACCATGTCCTGCACACCGTTCACCGGATCCGGGTCACCTTCTGCTGGGTTCCTGCCCATGTTGGTGTTTCCGGTAATGAGGCGGCGGACCGCATAGCCCGGTCCGCCGCCTCGCTGCCGCCTCTCCCCCGCCCGCTCCCCTTCTCAGACTATGTGCAGGTCTTTCGTTCCTTTTACGACCGCATGTGGCAACAGTCCTGGGACGATGCCACCGGAAATAAACTCTGGTCCATCCGCCCCCGTCTGTCATATTGGGTGTCCTCTTTCCACCGCTCCAGACACAAAGAGGTCGGCCATACGCGCCTCACGCACGGCTATCTTATGTTCCGGCAGGAGGCTCCTCGTTGTGCCTCCTGCCAGTCGCCCCTCACCGTCTCTCACATCCTTGTGGAATGCCCCACCCTGTCGTCAGTACGTCGTCGCGCCTTCCCGTTCCTTTCTGATTCCCCCCTCCCCGAACGTTTACGCCTTATGCTCACTGAGAGCCCTCTCTTCTCGCTTGACCATCTTTTCCTCTTCCTCTCCCAATCTCGCATCCTATCTGAGCTTTAGGTGACTTCTCACCTGTAGTCCGCTGTTCTCCCTTTTCTAGTGCCTTTTCTCCGTCTCCGTTTCTCTCTCTCGTATTCCACCTTGCCATGATATCCGCTACCATATAGCGGGAAGTGGCGGTAAACGCCCCAATACAAAAAAAATATATATATATTAAAGGTTATAGACTTTTTGTTAAAAACAGAATAGGTAGGCGTGGAGGCGGTTATGTTGTATATCAAAGATAATATTGCGAACGTTATAGAAGTAAAGCACTCAATTCCAGAACCGATAGATTCGACTACAGCAGAACTTAAATTAAACGACTTCAAACTTCTTGTTGCGGTTATATATAGGCCCCCCTAGTCAAACAGCTGATATGGATGAAGCGTTATATCATGAACTAAAGAGAATAATCGGTAGTGAGCAGGCTTTAGTTATGGGCGACTTTAATTGCGCCAACGTGAATTACGATACAATGCAGGGAGACGCGGAAGGTAATCATTTAGTTAATTTTCTCGAGGATAGCTTTCTTATTCAAAAGGTTGGGGAACCTACGAGGTTGGACAGTATTTTAGATTTAGTAATAACTAGATGATAGGCTAATTACTGATCTTCAAGAAATAGAACCATTGAGCAATAGCGATCACAATATGGTAGAGTTTGTCCTCTCAGTAAGTCACTCGAAACCAACTAACTCAACTAAAATTCCTAACTTCCAGCATGCAGACTTTTGTAAATTTCAAAATAAATTGTCACACGTCAATTGGGAAAACGTGATGGGGAACTCCAACGCAAAACTAATGTGGGAATCGTTCAAAACGGTGTTTAGGACTATAAATGAGGAATGTGTACCATACAAAATTAAACGTGCGAAAGTAAACAACAAGCCCTTGTGGTTCTAGAGTAGGAGACATTATAAAGAGTAGAGATAGGGCTTATAGGCAACATAAGTGTGATAAAGACAATTTGTTACGAAACAACTACATATCTCTGAGGCGTGAAGCGAAAAGTGTAATAAAAAAGTCCAAGCGCGAATTTGAAATCTCCATAGCTCGTGATGGTAAAGAAAACCCCAAGCGATTCTTTCAATACGTCAATAATAGAAATCCAGTAAAAAGTGTCTTGGGTCCATTGAAAAATGTAAACAGAGATCTAGTTTCTGAAAACAAGGAAATGGCTACCTTGCTAAACGAATTTTTTACGTCAGTTTTTACTATAGAAGATGTAACGAATATCCCTATGGTCATAGGCATAATATCTTTTGATAATGGTGATATTTTGGATAATATTGTCGTTAGTGAAGGGGAGGTAATGTGCTATATTGATAAGATGAAAACGCGTAAAACACCGGGTCCGGCTTCCATATATCCCATACAACTAAAAGAATTAAAAGATAGCATTGTTGTGCCGCTAACAAAGATTTTTAATGCGTCTATTTCTGAGGGGTGCGTACCAGATAATTTCAAGTTAGCAAGCGTAACACCTATCTTTAAGAAAGGCGATAAACGTGCGGTGGGAAATTATAGGCCAATCAGTTTAACGTCTGTTGTAGGTAAGCTACTGGAATCAATAATTAGGGATCGTATATTCAAACACTTAGAAGTGCATAAACTAGTTAGAAATATGCAGCACGGTTTTAGGCAAAATAAATCTTGATTAACTAATCTTTTAGAATTTTTCCAAAGCGTGGTTGACGTTTA
Organism: Bathynomus jamesi; assembly: GCA_023014485.1. NCBI lineage: Eukaryota > Metazoa > Arthropoda > Malacostraca > Isopoda > Cirolanidae > Bathynomus > Bathynomus jamesi. The sequence goes on along the minus strand of JAJOZX010004456.1, from coordinate 360,259 downwards.
CGATAGACCGGGCGGTTGATGTAGTGTATTTAGATTTTCAAAAAGCGTTTGACACTGTGCCGCACAAAAGACTCATTGAAAAAACTAAGGCTCATGGAATCAGGGGTGTAGTAATAAATTGGCTAGAAGAGTGGTTGCGAGGTAGGAAACAGAGGGTGGTCGTTGATGGAGCGGAGTCATGTTGGGCTAATGTAGCGAGTGGCGTACCTCAGGGTTCTGTATTGGGCCCCTTGCTTTTTCTTATATATATTAACGATTTAGATGTCGGCGTAGTCAGTACAGTTTCAAAGTTTGCGGATGACACGAAGCTGGGTGGTAGGGCGATTAATGACGAAGATAGAGGTAAAATCCAGGAAGATCTGAATAAAATCGTTGATTGGTCGGTCACATGGCAAATGAGATTTAACGTGGATAAGTGCAAAATTTTGCATATAGGTTCGCGTAACGGTAATTTTGCGTATAGTATGTCAAGGAAAGATTTAACAAGCGTAGAGCAGGAAAAAGATTTAGGAGTTATAGTCACTAGTGATTTAAAAGTAGCGAAACAAAGTACAGCAGTGGTTAATAAGGCGAACAAAGTGTTAGGTTTTATAGCTCGAAATTTTGAGTACAAATCGCGCGATATTATAGTTCCTCTTTATAAATCATTAGTTAGACCCCATTTGGAGTACGCGGTCCAATTTTGGAATCCGCATATGCGCAAAGATATAGACAAAATCGAGAGAGTTCAAAGACGAGCAACTAAGATGATTCCATTGCTTAGGTCAAAGTCGTACGAGGATAGGCTTAAGGAGTTAAAATTGACAACACTCGAGACTAGGAGGTGAAGGGGTGATCTAATCCAGGTTTTCAAAATTATGAACGGGTTCGATAATGTAGATAGAGATAGCTTTTTCGAAATATCTCAATATAATAGGACTAGAAATAACGGGTGTAAGTTGACAAGTAGAAGGTTCGAGACAGCAGTTGCCAAAAACTTTTTTAGGCATAGAATAGTAAATAGCTGGAATAGTTTGCCGGTAGAAGTAATTAGTAGCACGTCTATAAACATGTTTAAAAATCGATTAGACGCATATGTTGATAGACTGGGTATAGTTTAAGGTAGTAAAATTAAGGCTGTCGGGATAGATCCCACAGCTCAACACAAGTGTTGTGGGATATAGGGAGGCAGCGTCTTGGGTTAGGGGATACTCTCTGTCCTTACACACCCCATTTAAAGAGATTCCTCTGCTGAGCGGTGCCCCCCATAATACTGTGAGGTATTGAAAAACTCATGATCTTCACTTGCCCCACAAACACCTTTAAATGGGAGACCCAAGATGGGTGCACACACATTTCTACATTACTGTACAGTCTTTACAGCCACACCTACACTTTTCCTCCTAAGTGTATATATTGTAATGTATATGGTTGTAAATTTTGACTTGGTCCACAATCGATATGGACCGTGACTTATTTTTCGTGACAAGGTACTAGTATTGATGGATACCGTAATGAAATTGACTGGATTCTTTGGATCTGATATATTTGCATGTCCATTATAAATAGATATAGAGTGTAACATATTTGTATAGTAGTCTATTATGACTTGATCCTCTGGATCCAGAGATTCTATCTTTAGTTTTAAATCGATAATTAATTAGTTTTGCTAAATTGGTCATTGTCAATGTACAGGAAGTTGTTACATAAATTTCTTATGTTCTTGTGGTTTGGAACCCACGTAAAATTGTAGGTCCCCTCCGCCACCACGGAGGACATACACAATTATGAACACAGTTAGGTAAACCAGCCATGAGTGGATCCTAGGGTCTTTGTTGGTCTATAACATTATAATATTCTGCCTACCCAATGCACAAGTCCTAGAGCCACCTCTGGTCAGCGGGACTGAGACAAAGGGTGATGTGAGGGGTGACATGAGAGGGAGGGAGATGTGGGAGTAGGGTGGGTCGTACTCAGGTGACAACATGAATCTGAAGGAAATCCTACCATCAGGGGTGTCGAAATTGTGTTTTTACATGGGGAATTCAAATATGAGTTTATTTTTTGGATAGGATAACTCTAACCTACATCATTTTGTATTTCTAAATTGCCAATTTTACCCTTTTGAACCCTTTTGAACCCCTTTATAATACAGGGTGTCCGAGAATTATCTGTACAATTTTTGGCTGTTATTAAAAGTCAACCATGAAGTTTAGAAATTCCAGTGTTGTCCCATTTTACAGAGAATCTCATTAAGTTTTTTCTGATACCAAGTTTTGACAGGTTTTTTAGAAATTCCAGTGTGTCCAAACATTATCTGTACAATTTCATCTTTTAATAAAATTCTTGATAACACACGTAAAATTCTTAAACAAGATTATTTAGAATCTGTATTTTCAAAAGTTTCTTTTATTAAAGTAACGTTGTTACAAACATTCGATATGTGCACCATTAGTGATTCGCGAAACATCCAATCGATACTCCAAATGTTGCCATGTACGCTGCAGCATATCCACATCAATTCGCTCAATAGCAGCTGTAATTCTTGCTTTTAAATCATCAATGTCTGTCACCCGCGTACATTTCTAAAAAACTTGTCAAAACATGGTATCAGAAAAAACTTAGAGATTCTCTGTAAAATGGGACAACACTGGAATTTCTACACCTCATGGTTGACTTTTAATAACAGCCAAAAATTGTACAGATAATTCTCGGACACCCTGTATATTAAAAGATATAAGGTAAATCATTTATATTGACAAGGCCAAATCAACTTTACATATATTTATTAATAGGTGAACTGCATGTATATCACTGGATATAATTACAAAGATCATTCTCCTGACATCTTGAACTTTGCCAGGTTGCACAAATCCTGCTTTGACTCAGACTTGGACATCAGCTTCCTGCTGGTCTCCTGAGCCCTGATCCCTCCATCCCTCTTTTCCTGTGAGAAGTACTTAGCAGAAGCCTCAGTCACCATTTTAACAACCCTCTCAATGCTTTGTTGTGGCAAGGCCAGTTGCGCACCTCCATGGGGGTGTTGATGAAGTTTTTCACCTCTGAGGTGCTTAGAGAGCAGGTGAGAGGTGGCTCTGACACACCTTCTGACCAGCTGATCAAGTCACCGATGCTGGAAGCATCACAATTGATGTCAGGTGTCCTTCTGCTCCTAACAGAGGAGTCCCCCAGCTGAGTGTCCGGGTCCCCCTCTCCCCTGATGGCCAGGATTCTCTCCACCCCTTCAATCCTCTCCTTCTGATCCTCAGAGCAGAGTAGTGTTTGGAGGATGACTTCACTGTGGGCATACCAAGCAGATCTTCTCACAGTTGGCATCACAATATCCAGCACCTTCTTTCTCTGGGACTTGAGGCAGTCCAGCTGAAAGAGGATGTGCCTAGGCCCTTCGATCCAGGAGTGCTTGACCTTCACGTTGAACCAACATGGGTAATACACTCCAATGATGAATTCCACAATGAATTGCAGAATCTTCAGGTTCTTTCCTTTAAGTCCGTGCTTTGACACCCAGAGCCTGAGAAGTCTGTTCGCTGTGGTGAGCCAGCGGCTGTGGTTTACTGGTCCTATCTCTAACAGAGCCAGCCCTGCAGGAAGTACTCCATCCCTGACTGCACAGACAATTTTATAGCCATAGTATTGATCAGTTGAGAGATTTTGAATGACCTTGTCAGGAAGCTTGATCAGTGGAGGGCCAACAGAGATTCGGGTGAAGTTTGCATTGATATCAAAGTCTGTAGCAGAATCAAGGAGCTTTCCTATTGGCCCGGATAATTTTTTGTCTGACAGAGTAGGGCCATCAAGGTCAACAATGAGATGGCACAGAGGAAGTTCAACAGTGTGCAGGTTGCACACCAACCAGACCAGCTTTCTCCCCAGGTGCAGCTCCAGCTTCTGCATTACTCCAGCTTTCACACCAGTGTTGACATTTGTTGAGTCCTCCACTAAATCTATCCCCTCACTGCAAGCCGAGGTGGTAAAATAGCTTCATAAATCATGAGTCACTTCAAATATTTCACAAAACGTTTTAGAATGTTCTGAAACATTACATTCTAGCCTCTGAGAAAGGCGGCTCAGAAAATGGCCTTATGCGCACCAGAAAACCGTCAAAATATTTTGTATACCAAACTGTATGATAATTACAATTAAGTGGAATGGCACACCTTTTTATTTGAGTATTTAAATATTATTATTATTATTATGAATTACATTATATGTGTTTATATGAATTAGTTAGAACAATGCTCTATGAGAGATAACATGAGCAGCCATGATAGAAAACATGAGAAGACATATTCTGGGGTAACTACAATAGTAAAATAATCAACAATTTAATAATAATCAACTGCAAAATGATGTAGGTTAGGGTTATCAGAATTAAATATTTTCTTCAGAATTGTGTTCTATACACCAAAATATGTCATTTGAACACCCCTCTCCAATGATTTAAAAAAAATGCATAGTATGACCTGCCCTAATTGTGGGAGTGTTGGAGGGTGTAGGAGAAAACACTAGAGCATGCATTGGCACGCATACAGTACTACTGTATTAGAGCGTGTTTGGCGGACTGTATATAATCAAATTTTCAGCTTTTGGCAAATAATTGTTTGAATTTATTTTTCTGTATATAAGCAAATTTGTGCTGGACAAACACGCATTGGACAAGGGTTTACCATATGTGTGTGTATATATATATATATATATATATAATATATATATATATATATATATATACTGTACAATCATAAGAATAGGCCTATTGTATTGGAAGTTTCCCTTTTGAAGCAAACAAAAATTAGCACTTCCTATCACATTCTTTCAAGATTTAGTGCTTAGAGCACTCCATTGTAGATCTTTTTATTTACAAAATTCAATTATTTCAATGGTTTTGCTTTGTAGAGGTAAACATTTCCAAAGGTAACAGTATGTATCAGGTAAAATTATTGGACAGCCAATCTAATATACTTATTAAAAAAAAAAAAAAATTCTGCAATTGAAAGACCTAATTTGAAAAAAAAAAAAATTTACCCCACAAAAAAAATAAATAAATAAAAAAAAAAAAGCATCTTCAAACCCTGAAGAATGGCTTCAGGCTTAATTTGAATAAATATGGAAATAGAAGTGTTATGAACTTCATTACCTATAATTTAGAGATAGTGTTTTCCAACTTTAGGAAGTAGTTAAATGAACTTCATCCATTCGTAAAATCTTCAGAATAACATATAGCTTAGGCTAGTACCATAAAATTTCTTTCTTCTTCAATGATGCATATTTTAATGGCTTCAAGAACTATGTAAAATTTTAAGATCTAAAGATTATGGTGTAGTTGTAATAACAAATTTCATAAAATATGAAGTGCAGAAATATATATAGAAATAGTAGTGCAAAGTCATTGCTATAGATGGCTATGGTAGATTGGTTAAAATTTTTTTAAAGACAAAAAAATAGTTTATTTTATTTCCAGAAAAAATAAAATAAAATATAGCATACTTTTGAAAATATTTATTGAACTTATTAGCCATATTTAGATTGAATTTCTAATTTGGCCTATATTCTAGGTTATAGCAGTTAAGTACATAGTCAGGTATCATTTTCATGTTATAATGTTATTTTAAAATTCATGTAATTTTACGAGGGCCACTCAATGTATTTTGTCCCACCTTATTTTTTTCTTTCCAAGTTTCCTTGTAAGTTTTTATTTTTCCACATAATCTCCATCCTTTTCTACAGCTTTTGTCCATCTTGAAACAAGGGCCTTTATTCCTTGCTGGTAAAAGTCCACTGGAGCCACCTCTTAACCACCTCAACAACCTCATCGTCACTCTGAAACTTTCTTCCACGAATAACATCCTTCATTGGCCCAAACAAATGGAAGTCTGAAGTTGCCAGATCCTGCCTGTATGGAGGATGGGGTAACACAGTCAAGCGCATTTTTGTGATGGCCTCTCTTGTTTGCAAACTGTTGTGTGGTCTTGCGTTATCATGCAAGAGAAGAATGTCTTCCAGTTTTCTCTCTGGTCAAACTCTCTTTATACATATTTGGAGTCTCTGTAGGGTAGCAATATATGCCTCTGAGTTGATTGTTTGTCCTTTCTTCATAATGTTCACCAGAATCACCTCTTTCATGTCCCAGAAGATGGTGGTCATAACTTTTCCTGCAGAGGGAGCCATTTTGAACTTTTTCTTGCATGGGGACTATTGGGGAGTCTGTGTGATGCCACTCCATGGATTAGCATTTTATTTCAGGTTCAAAGTGGTGCACCCAAGTCTCATCCCCAGTCACAATTCATGAAAGGAAGTCACCCCCTTTTGTCTCGTATTGAACCAATGACTCGGAAGTAATTTCTTTTCTTTGGGCTTTGTGATCTTGTCAGTCAGTTTGCGAGGAACAAACCGTAAACACACTTTTGAGTATCCCAGTTGTTGAATTATCGTATTCACACTTCCTTCACTAATTCCTAGCTCCAGTGATAACTCATTGTATGTGACGTGCTGATTTGATTGAATGATGCTGTTAGCTCTTACTGATGTAGCTACAAGTTCACTACTGCCATTGTTACCATGTAGTGCAGTGGAGTGTCAGTTATCTAGAATAATGAATGCCACCCCTTTTTCTGGATAATTGAACTTTAAGATACGGTATATAAATGAAGATTTCTCAGCAGGAGTCCAGTAGTTTTGGCTTATTGCTGTTCCAATTAATTGATATTCTGGATAATCAGTACTCTACTGTAATTAAGTTCCCATTTTATAATTAACTATCTAAACTATACTAATTTTATTAAGCACTTTTAATTTCATAATTTATCCTTTTTTTGTATATTTTTCATTAAATATCATTTATGTTCTACTAAATATACAATAAATTTAAAATTATTTAACATTTTGTAAATTGTAAATGGTTTTTATTATTATTCAGGGCTGTGGAGTCGGTGATAAAATTTGCCAACTCCAACTCTGATTCCGACTCCAGAAATCTGACTTGTATAATTACGACTCCGACTCCGATGGAATGTTAAGGCCAAATTGATTACGATTAGCTTTATTAGGCCAATGGAGATTCATAAACAAGGCATTTCGTCACCACCACATGACTCATCAGGTTACTTAGTGGCTGTAACTATGCCTTAATGGCTTTTTTTCTCTTTATTCAAAAATTACAATAAATCCCAAAATACAAACTGATTGAAACTTAAACAAAATAAGATTATTATTGGTTTAGCAAATTAATAAGATGTTTTTGTATTATAAACATCCGTAACAAAATGTACTAACCTAAACTGAATTTGTTCTTAAAAAAGGATCGCTTCCATTAAATCTTCTTTCAGTGATGCTTATCAAAATTATCAAATTGAAATCTAAAAATCTGAAAAAGATTTAGGGTTGCTAGTACAAAATTTTTAAATTTCCTTATTATTAATTATGTTTAATTAATTAATTATAATCCTTATTAATTATAAGCAACTATATTTATATATTATTTATATTTATATATTTATATATTTATATGTTATATATTATACAGGGTGGGCCGTAAGTTTCCATACATAGGAAAAATTAAACGTTTGTTTTTATGTTTCAGATACCCTAAGAATATGCATTTGACGTAAGATCTTGTTTACTGATGAAGCAAATTTTTACGTCAATGGAGAGGTTAATCGGCAAAACATACGTTATTGGAGTAATGCTAATCCTAACTGGCTGAGTCCGACGAAGATGCAAGGTGCCGGTAAAGTGATGGTGTGGGCCGGGATATGGGGTGACAGAATTATTGGACCAATTTTTGTCAGTGGAAATCTTAATGCCGAAAGGTATCTTAACATGTTGCAAGAAGAGATTTTCCCATCCCTGCTAAACGAGGAAGGTAACTTCCCAGTTTACTTCCAGCAAGATGGAGCTCCACCTCATTATGGTCTTCACGTGCGTCGGTATTTGGATCAGCAGTTTCTGGATGCTTGGATTGGTCGGCGTGGTCCTGTGGAGTGGCCTCCCAGATCCCCAGATCTCACCCCCCTTGATTTCTATCTTTGGGGGCACTTGAAGGCCATGGTGTATCAGGAAAAGATACGAGACATAAATCATCTAAAGGAACGTATCACCAACGCCATTACAAGCATAACGTCAACTGTGCTAATGCGTGTTCATCAACAGTGGGGAACACGTATTGAAATGTGTTTTCAAAACAATGGCAACCATGTAGAGCATATTATATAAATAAAAATGGTTGTCCATAAAAAAATGTTTATTTTTCCTATGTATGGAAACTTACGGCCCACCCTGTATATTATTTATATATTATATTATATATTAAAACATTAAGTTAAATCTATTTTATTCATAAAATTGAGCTAGGCTTAGGCTGCTATGGTTATAATTGAAGGATTTGCACCGACTCCGACTCCATCCAACTATGCACTTCCGACTCCGACTCCACTCAAAATTGACTGACTCTCCGACTCCACAGCCCTGTTATTATTATTATTGTTTGTTATCACTATCAGTAACCACTTTCACTTCTCTTACATAATAACTAAACTAAATCCCATTAATTTTACCTATAAAGCCTCCATGTTTCCAGTGGCATATTCGGATGAGAGTACTGTGAATATATTACTGTCATAAAATATTTAAATTGTAAAACTCTGTCACTCGTATTCTTTTCTGAATAAAGATTTTTGAATTAATAAAAATATATCTTTTAAAACTTTTAGCCATATCCAAAGTTTTGTAATCAGAGTTCTTTTTAAGGTCAGGCTTATGTGGGCTTAGCTAAAATGTATGGGAACATGTAGGTACATTCCTTTGTTGCATAGTACTCTACTATATTTTAGTACTTGACAATTTTTTTTATTTAGCTCATAAATAAGTTTTAATCACTGTCTTTGATTCAACATTGCAGTATTGATGTTTTGCCATAAATTTTATTGAGTTGCATAATGTTATAGGTCAGTTTTCAAATTTATCAGGGCATTTTACCCCATAAAACCCCTTAAAAAGATCCTGCTAGTAACAAAACTATAAAATCAAATAAGCAATCAGTTTTCTATGTTGGTAATAGTCTAGGAATAGTAGGATGCATAACCTAATTAATATGGTACTTATTTCCTATTTTTTCTGACCTTGGAGCGTGAGAAATAATAAAATATAGGTAGCTAGCTAGTGGTATAAATTTTTTGTTCATTTAAAAAAAAAAAAATTTTAACTTCATTTAAAATTTTTTTTTTAAGGAATTTATAGGTATCCATGTAGACCTACTTGCTGTGGTAAATAAGGTAAACTATTATGAATTTGCTGAATGAACTGCCTACATATGAATTTATTGTTGTATTGCGTAGTTTGATAATTCCAGTTTCACATTAGGCTTTAGTCTTAATGTAAAATACTTAAGCTACTAGGAACTGTACTGGTATCTTCAGAGGAAATAAAAAGTTGTTTGGGCCTACATTATCACTTAATGCTAACATTAATTTAAATTAGCTATAGTTACAGGCTATTGTACTGTAACCTGTACCTGTATGTGGTGGGCCTACAGTAAGGATTGACTAGTTTAAAGCATTGATGAAAAAAAAAAGGTGGTTTAAATTCATTTTACACTCCATCGCTTACTCTGAGATTGAAAAAATGCTGAATGTTGTATCTCTCCTGTATTGCACCCTGTAGCTATGATTACCATTCCTAGAACAAAAATGTGAGAGGAAGCTTTGGTACAGTGTACTTTATCCTTTTAGATCAGGGCTTTTAAACTTTTTATTTAAACAATCCCAAATTAAGATTTTAAGTTGTAATGTACATGGTATGGTAAGTTAACACATATAAAGGTATATTTTTCCATAAAAGGAAATACTAGCTAACAAAGACTTTTTGGTCAAATCCTGGTTAGCTGAGGAAGCTTGAAAGTATTTTGTTTATAAAATAATAATAATAATTTTATTTTTAGTTATTTTTCTTGCTAAAAGAACCTTCACAAAGGAAGGTCTTTATTTTTTCTTTATATTGCTTCAGGAGTAATCCACTCATATCAGACCAGAAATAGATCAAAGCTTGTTATACCTCAATTTAGATTGTCTTCATCTCAAAAACTACCTATTTTCATTGGATTGTAACTATGGAATGACTTGCATGCTGATATAAAAAATATTGTGAATGTAAATTTTTTTAAAACCAAGTTGAAATCCCGATTAATAATGGCATACTAACAAAAATCTAGGATTAATGTCCATTAATATTGTTTACTAATTATTAATTTCTCATGTGTAATCTAGTATTAAAAACACATTTCTTGGGATTGTTCAGTTCTTATCTCTCGTGTATAATATTGGTTTCTTTGTATGGTATTGGTATAGTGCTTTCAATGGTGACCTTGTATTTGTCATGTCAGTAGTGATAATTTAAGATTAATACACATTTTAACTATTAATAATACTTATTTACTTATTTATTTATTATTATTAATTAATAACAACTAGCTGTTTATTGTTAATAAGAGCCCAGTAAAGCCTAAAGCTTAAGGGCCAAATTAAATAAAATAAATAGTCAAGCTTCACAATTATTCATGTCATTGTAAATTGAAAAGAATGTATTTATTTTATTATTAATAAAGGTTATTCAATTCAATTCAAAAAACTGATTTTTGTCAAAGCCATTTCAGCTGTAGTGTAAAATGAATTTAAACCACTTTTTTTTTATTCATCAATGCTTTAAACTAGTCAATCCTTACTGTAGGCCCACCACATACAGGTACAGGTTACAGTACAATAGCCTGTAACTATAGCTAATTTAAATTAATGTTAGCATTAAGTGATAATGTAGGCCCAACCTGCCATATCTAATCTTTGTCAAAAATTTAAGATGGTGAAAAGTGAGCATTTAGTTTTTGAGGTATATATATATATATATATATATATATATATATATATATATATATATATATATATATATATATATATATATATATATATATGATACACACAGATCGTGCATGGAACAAGGAATGATCTGTGTGTATCATAAAAAACTCAGGGTACCATTCTGAGTTCATTCCCATATATATAATATATATATATATATATATGTTAAACACAGACCGTGCATGGAACAAGGAACTCTTCTGGGAAAATTAAATCCACTATAGTCCGAATAAGTAATGGTAAATGACAAATACCATAGTACTATGGTATTTGTCATTTACCATTACTTATTCGGACTATAGTGGATTTAATTTTCCCAGAAGAGTTCCTTGTTCCATGCACGGTCTGTGTTTAACATATAATTTTCTCAGGGAACCATTCTGACTTTGTGTATATATATATATATATGAAAATTATTTCACGAAGGTAACACGTGAAAAATATTTATGATGAATAAAACCACGAAGGAAAGGAAACACAAAATGGTGCTCAAGCGCTTTCGTCTAATGACATCCTCAGGAACACTGAAGTATATAAAAAGGTTAAGCCTATATATAGGTTACAGAAAGAAAAAAAGAAAAATAAATAACATACATACACACACACACACACATATATATATATATATATATATATACATACATATCTATATATACAAATACATACATACATACATACATACATATATACAATAAACAGAGAAGTAAAAATAATAAAAAATTAAAAATTAAAACCTTAAAGGATTACCAATGAGGCGTACAGATTGTAAGGAAAAATATCGATTTTTAGCACAAGATCAAATGGATTATAAAAATACAAATTTATACTGGGACTCTGCCGGGTTTTAACACAATGCTGCCTATGGTCAGGTTTCGATATATATAAAAAAAAAATAAAATAAAATAAAATGCAAATTAAAAGTTAATCGATTTTTAGCACAAGATCAAATGGATTATAAAAATACAAATTTATACTAGAACTCTGTCCGGGTTTTAACACATATCGAAACCTGACCATAGGCAGAAATGTGTTAAAACCCGGACAGAGTTCTAGTATAAATTTGTATTTTTATAATCCATTTGATCTTGTGCTAAAAATCGATTAACTTTTAATTTGCATTTTATTTTATTTTTTATTTTTTTATATATATCGAAACCTGACCATAGGCAGCATTGTGTTAAAACCCGGCAGAGTCCCAGTATAAATTTGTATTTTTATAATCCATTTGATCTTGTGCTAAAAATCAATATTTTTCCTTACAATCTGTACGCCTCATTGGTAATCCTTTAAGGTTTTAATTTTTAATTTTTTATTATTTTTACTTCTCTGTTTATTGTATATATATGTATGTATGTATGTATGTATGTATTTGTATATATAGATATGTATGTATATATATATATATATATGATGAATAAAACCACGAAGGAAAAAGAAACACAAAGGGGTGCTCAAGCGCTTTCGTCTAATGACATCCTCAGGAACACTGGAGTGAAAGGACAGATCAAGGCAATATATAGGTTACAAAAATAAACATACATACATACACATTCACATATATATACATATATATACATATATATATATATATATAAATATATACATATATATAGTAAGCATAGAAAAAAATTGTGGGAGGAGCCAACATTTATATGGTCACAGAAGAATAAAGAAATAAAAATAAATATAAATATAAATTGAGAAAAAATTAATTACAAAATAGTGCCTTAGTGATATATATGTCACAGCCTAAATAATCATAAAGAAATAAACAGGCAAATAAAAAAACCCATAAATACATATACATACATATATATATATATATACATATATACACATACATATATATATATATATATATATATATATAAAGACACTTTTAGCACTTTGGCCGACCTTCCATATAAATTCAAATGGCTTTTTTATGGAACAGGTCACAAAAGAATAAAGAAATAAAAATAAATATGCCGAATCAAGTGAGTTGTGTTACCCTTCTGCGTTCATGGAATCTTGTCTTAATAAGGCTAAACGAACCTTCTATCGTGTGAATAATAACACTCGCACCTTGTCAAAGAATATTTTAGTACTTCCATTTTTCCCGGGCTTCTTAGGCATTGCTAATGTACTTAAACTTTTGGATATCAGTGTAGTTTTTTCATATAACAATATTGTGAAAAACATCATAGTAAAAAATAGCCCTACCAATAATTTAGGCATTATCTATAAAATTGGGTGTAAGCAATGTGATTCCTTTTACATAGGTCAGACGGGAAAGGATTTGCAAACGCGTGTAAAACAGCATCAATATTCCGTTAGAACGGGACAGTTGTCCAGTGCCCTTTTTGTCCATTTGTCAGAGTTATCCCATTGTATTGATTGGAATAATGTTTCAGTTTTGTTTCACTCTAGCAACATTGTTAATAGAAATATTCTTGAGTCGGCTATAATTCAACTTACAAATAACCTTAACATGAGTAAAGGTCTGTTTCAACTTGATCCCGTTGCTCTGAATTCCTTCAGAATGGATTTAAACAAAAAGGGCAGGTTGTTAAATCTTTGGTAAAAAAATTTGTTTTTGTCTGTTGTTTCCCTTACAATTTTATTTTTCAATTTTTTGCTGTATGAGTGTATGTGTATGTATGTAGGTGTATGTGCGTATGTGTGTGGTCATTGCAGTTAAATGTGTTTGTATGTATATGTGTGTATATGTATGTATGTATGTGTGTATATGTATGTATGTATGTATGTATGCAGTTAAATATATATATATATATATATGTATATGTGTATGTACCTTACCTTACCTTACAACCTCACAAAGGTTCTGCGGGATGATTTCTCATTTCGTGAAGGTCAAGCTTGTATATATATATATATATATATGTGTGTGTGTTTGTATATATGTGTGTATATGTATATATATATTTGGGTATGCGGGTATATATGTGTACGTGTATTATTTGTAATTTTTCAAGTTATATTTATTTTTATTTCTTTATTCTTTTGCGACCTACCGTTTTCTCAGACAATAATTATAAAAACAAATTTGGTAATTTTTTTTCCCTTATGCATATATATATATATATATATATTCTGTATATATTGCGTTTATATTTCGTATATATACCGTAAATATGTTGTATATATATTTTATTGTTCTTTATATATCATCTAGGGATCATTTTGTTTTCCAATTTATATTTATTTGTACTTTTGTATTCGTTTGTGACTATAATATGCATATGTGGTAATTTTTCCCTTATAAATTGGTGTGCCTCTCTTAAAATTTATCTTTCAATTTTTATTTTTTAATAATGTGACATATATATCAATTTGGCAGCATCTATTAAATCGATTGTAAATCCTCCCTCTTGAGCTTGAATTGGTAGACTCCACTTACAATATTTATATTATTTTTATTTCTTTATTCTTTTGTGACCTGTTCCATAAAAAAGCCATTTGAATTTATATGGAAGGTCGGCCAAAGTGCTAAAAGTGTCTTTATATATATATATATATATATATGTATGTGTATATATATGTATATATATATATATATATGTATGTATATGTATTTATGGGTTTTTTTATTTGCCTGTTTATTTCTTTATGATTATTTAGGCTGTGACATATATATCACTAAGGCACTATTTTGTAATTAATTTTTTCTCAATTTATATTTATATTTATTTTTATTTCTTTATTCTTCTGTGACCATATAAATGTTGGCTCCTCCACAATTTTTTTCTATGCTTACTATATATATGTATATATTTATATATATATATATATGTATATATATGTATATATATGTGAATGTGTATGTATGTATGTTATTTTTGTAACCTATATATTGCCTTGATCTGTCCTTTCACTCCAGTGTTCCTGAGGATGTCATTAGACGAAAGCGCTTGAGCACCCCTTTGTGTTTCTTTTTCCTTCGTGGTTTTATTCATCATAAATACTTTTCACGTGTCACTTTCGTGAAATAATTTTTCATATATATATATATATATTATATATATATAATATATGTGTGTGTGTGTGTATGTATGTTATTTATTTTTCTTTTTTTTTCTGTAACCTATATATAGGCTTAACCTTTTTATATACTTCAGTGTTCCTGAGGATGTCATTAGACGAAAGCGCTTGAGCACCATTTTGTGTTTCCTTTCCTTCGTGGTTTTATTCATCATATATATATATATATATATCCCCGCAAGGGGGTTCTAAGCTCGTGCTCTTGAGTGCTCTTTGTGCTTGTTTGTACGTGCTTGTTCCTGGAGGTTTCACGTGCGCCCTCCCGGCCCTAGCACCCAAGGATGATGGGGCTCGACCCTGCAGTCCTTGTCATCCTTGGTCTTTTTCCACTTCGACTGTCTCCACCCTTTCTTTTTCCTCTGTCTTTCCTCTCACTTTTTCTTTGTTTTTCCACCGAGATATGCCCTTTTAAATAGAGGCGAATCGGTTCTTCCCGAACTTAAAAAAAATATATATATATATATATATATATAATATATATATATATATATAATACACTAAACTGCTATTTCATGATTAATAATTTATATTGTGCTATTTTGTGAATTTTTGCACTGTTGAAATGAGGAAAGAGCATCCCCCAACCTCAGCTATCCCAGTGCCACTGTGGCTGTTTCTGGAAACAAAATTTATTATATATAACTATATTGGTGCAATAATTAGAGATTTCTATGATTCTCACAAATTTTTCACAGTATAGTGAAGTGGTGTGGGAAAATCACAAATTTTTCACAATACTGTTGTAGTGAAGTGTAGTGTGGAAAAATCCAGAGGTGGGGAGTCGGGAGTCGGGGCTTTTTTGAAGAGTTGGGAGTCAGTAAAAATGACCGACTCCCGACTCTTTGATTCAATTTCTATATGCCAACAATTTACCAGAATACTACTCTGCCCTAAATAAATATCTTCATGAACTAATTCTAGATTCACATTTCCACATTTGATTTATTGTTCTGGTAAATCTTAGCAAATGAATTTCATATTTCTATTTTAGGATACTAGGTACCATATAAAAATTAGCAATATATTAATTTAATTAGCCCCTATCAGTAATGAGTCGTGGGCCTAGTAGAAAATCAGCAGTCTTTCAATATTTTAAGCTAAATGAGGATGAAAGTATTTTTATTTGTCAAGTAGAAAAGGATGGTAAAGAGTGTAATGCAAAAATTAGTGCTTACACTGGGAAACATGCTAATGCTCCAACTAGAGCCTCAAACTTGAAACGCCATCTACGAAACAAACATCCCAATATTTATAAGGTTGTAGATCAGCATGATAAGGAAAGAGTCGGGAGTCGGAGTCGGTTTTTAAAAATACCGACTCTGGAGTCGGTTGTTTTTGGCTGACTCCCCATCCCTGGAAAAATCATTAATTTTTCACAGTATAGTGAAGAGTAGTATGGAAAAATCATGAATTGAGAAAAGTTTGCAATGTTGGGATAATTCACAATTTTCAGTAATTTGATTAGGCCATTGCCCCAAGGGTCATGAATTAATGGGGGTTTTGTGTAATATGAGTATAGTGTTGTAGTCCATACTTGGCTTTAATTACTAAGCATTTTTTCTTGAAAAAGTAAATAGGTACAGTCAATGACCATTTTACGAACATTCACTTTATGAAAATCTGCAATTACAAATGACCCTAATTTACACCAATTATTCTTTGGACTACTCCAGGAAGCCCACGAGTGAACCTGCCACTCCAGTAAAGAGCACTCCCCCTGGAAGTCCATCTAAGTCTTCTTCAAATTAATGTCTAAAAGTAGCTTTCATATCTTTTATTTAATATTAATTATTTTTAATGTTTGTATGCTTAATCCTCCTTTAAAATACAAAAACTTGTCTATTTTTGTAGTGATGGGACGATTAATCGGAATCGAGAATCGGGAGAATCGAGTATTTTTCAGGAATCGGAATCGGAATCAAGAGAATTGTACCATGATTTCCGATTCTTAAAACGATTCTTTAACTTTTAATTGAACCAGTTTTGCAATGTAAACTTTAAAATTTAAATGTAAGAGGATAACAAATTTTATTTTTATTGTATTGTAGCTATACATTAAAACGTATATCCATGATGTGTAATCAAAAAGATTAAAATGAATTGTTACAACTTACAGTTGATTTTTTTTTAAACCAATCTATTATAATTTATAATTTATATTACCATACTCATAATGTAAATAGTTAATCTTACCAGAGTAAAATATGACAATTTCCAGAAAAACAAGTATAGAATTATATTTAAAAATATTGAGAATCGGAATCGGAATAGAGACTTTTTAGTAGTATCGGAATCGGAATCGTTAAAAATTTTGGTATCGTCCCGTCACTATATTTTTGTGAAATTTTAGGTCTTGGGAGCCGAGTCAGGAATGAATTAACCCATATTACATTAATTAATTCTTATGGAAAAATTGTGTTCACATTACAAATGGTTTCCAAGGAACCAAATGATATGTAATTGTGGACAATGCTTGTACTTTTTAAATTTGATTAAATTTTAATTGCTGGAATACCTTCTATTTGGTATTTCATGTACAGTATGTCCAAACCCATATACAGGGACCTCAGCCTAATTATATATTCATGAACGTAATGCACTCTATTTTTAAGACTAAATTTTTGGCCTACATAAAAAATCATAAATTTGAATACCTTCTATCTTCTGTGACAAAGATACTCCTACCTGAGCTGAATGACACATTCCAGAAGTCACTTCTCAACCTGGGAAAGGAGGGTGCCAGATGAGTGATACAGGTGTTAACAGGACACTGCAATATTATAGTACATCACTTTATTATAGGTAGCTAGCCTGCAGTAGATTCTCCCCATTGTCTAAAATACAGAAAACAAGAGGAGATATCTCCATTGTTTGGATCACTGTTCATTTTATGCTACCAAAAGATTTAGAGCTTTTTATTCTTACAAGGTTGCTGCTTCAGCCTAACTGATATTAGCCCCATTAAGGAAAACTAGCTCCACCAGCTGGTTAACTTTATTAACAGAACTGTTTGATTACCAGTTTTGACCAGAGTGGTGGGAATAACTAATCATTGTTAGGAACCACCAGGAATTTAATCCAGATGTTCAGGGCAGTGGGACAAAGTAATGGCCTGAGCTCTGGTTCCAAGTGGGCTCATCTGAATAAAAATAATACTGTAAATGCATTCTGTTATGGACAATGAAGAATGTAAATTAAGTCTAAGCACCTTATGTTGAAGAGGAACTTCACTACCAGATAAAATGCATTTATTTTTAAGGCTTTAATTTTTAAAACAAATATTTGTGCTCTAAAATATGCATATAAATATTATTTGAAGTATGGTAAGTAAAGAGAATTATTGCAAACAATTCCCCTCCCACCTCAAAATAAGTTTTTTCCAACCCTGCCTTCACTTGAACCCAATGGGTAGGGGCCTAAGCATGGTAGCATAAATTGGAGTGATTCTAGGCACTGTTCAATATCATCTTGCTAGATCTTGTAGTTATTGTTAAGGAAATGACTTCTAAGAAAATGTTTTCAGCTATAAAGTTTTGAATCTGTAATGAATTTTTACTTATGAAAAGTTCTTTTCATAGAAATTGATAGAACTTTCAACTTATTTTTCTTGATGCTAATTACTAATTTACTCATTTTCATTTTATGACTCAAAGTAAGTTTGATAAATATTTCAATTTTCCTCCCATTTCGTGGGATGCACTGACCTATCTGACTTGAATTTAGTCCTCTCAGATATCCATTGTCCAACCAGACTTTTGGCGTAGTATAAGTCTTGCTGAACTTATAAGTAGCTATTTACAAGTACTATGGTACTTGAGTGTTTACAGTACTGTACTTTCATTTCAGTGAGTATACGATCACACTTTAAAAATACCATTTTAAAATTGGTAGGGTTTTCTCATTTATTTAAAATTTTATACTTCAAAACAACTGAAGAGTCAGTGATAATGCTATATGTACTGTACCGTATTAAATGAATGAAGTAGCCTAAACCTAAAAATTTTCCCAATTCATGGATGTACACTAATACCCACCCAGTCACCTGAGGCAGGTTGAAATCATGTTAGGCGAGTTCAGAAGCTGCAGCTACTAGCCCAACTGGTGACCTGAAATCAAATGTCCTAGCACCCAGACTTTGTCCAGACTTTCCAACACCCAAAGCACAGCTGCTACCTGTTCATTTGTTTAACCCAACTTCCCAGCCTAAATTGAATTACCTTGTTTTGTTCTTGTGAAACACAATGTTGGATCTGTTGGCAGATTCTTGAGTAGTTGAAAAAAGTCAGATTTGTAGAGGTTTCTGGTACCAGTTTTCGAGATAATGGTTGGCTACAATCTAGCAACCATGAATCTCTCAACATTTCCAAGTTCATTAATATTACAGGGGGTCTTCATTATCTGAGTCCCCACATTTACATGGTCAAATAGTTGTAGAACCATATGGATAAATTCCCTGTTCAGGAATACCTCAAAATTCATTGTTAATTCGTTCTGGAATAATATGACAAAATATGAAACGACGAAATTCGAAGTAGATTCTAACATGTTTCAATGAGAAAACATTTTACTGTATTATGTTACTAAACAGATTAATTAATCAAATTCTACTCATTTTTAAGCAAAATATAATATGTTAAATATTGGTAAACAGTTGAATTTCGTCAATTTTGATTTTTTTTTTTTTTCACATTTTTTAAAAAAAATGACAAATCTGCGTATATGGATGATGGATTGTGAAACTATAGGTAGTAAAAGATTGATGATGAATTTTGAGGTATTCCTGTACTTAAGAGGTTTTCATGGATAATGTATGTGGAAGTGCAATGGAAAACTGTTTAAATTTCCTTCAGACTCGCTGTCTCACTCACTTTCCCCTACCTCCAACACTCCCACCACCACACTCCACCCCCAGCCCCAATGCTGCGCGCACTGTCTCTCGCTAACTGTTGCCAGTGCTGAACCCATCTGCGGTTTTCTGGTCTTTTTGTTTTGATTTTGTTGATTTTTTGCACTATTGTTGCAGCCATGACTTCAAAGCATACCATACTGCTAGTGGTAAAGCAGCTACTGGCCCTAAAAGAAAGCATACCAGCTATGGGTTGGATGTGAAATTAGATGTCATTAAGGGCAAGAAAAATAGTAAATGAGTGATAGACATTGCACATGCTCTTAACATCCCTGAAACTACCATTCATACCATACTTAAGACTGTAGCAGATTTAGAAGCAAAAGCTATGACAATGATAAGGCACTCTTGATATTAAAATAACATGCATAATTAACCATAATTTTGAGTGTCATTTATTGTGTTAAGGTCCCAATTAAACAATATTCTCATTATTTCTTGTGGGTTTTAGGTCCCCACTTTAAGTGGACTTGCTTAAAGTGATGATTTCTTGGTCCCCATTATCCTTGGATAATGAGGACCCCCTGTATCATCATGTCTGTCTGTTTGACACGCTTTGTTAGCTCGCACTGTAACAGTAAAATAATGCTACCTAATAATACAGTAGACTCGTGATAATTCGCGAGTTAAGGACTGATAGAAGTCATGAATTATCAATCACGAATTATAGTTTAATATATTTCAATGAGAAAAATTAGTTTGGTTCTGGAGGCCGAAGAATACACCCAAAAATAATCAAAATACTGTACACTTTAATATCTAGAAATACGTACATCACTTAGCCTTGAAAAATAAGGTAACTTTCATTTGCTGGCTTGTGTGATGCTCTCAATCACTCCCAATGCCCTCTCCATGTCAGGATCCTTCTCCATGGTGAGTTTCTTTGCTTCATTCATGTAGTACATGAACATCTGTAGGTCCACTATGGACCAGTCACTCTTCTGCCTTGTTTCCTGTTCATCCTCAGCCTCGCCTGCTTCTTCTTCCTCTTGCCCCTCTTGAATTTTCTGCCATTTGGAGCACTTCCTCAGCAGTAAGACGCTTATTCATGGTGATGATGAGCTCTTCGAGCGTGAATTATGAAATTATGGCGCACATTATTGAAAAAAAGGGACTTAATTAGGCCATCACGAATTAGAAAAAATCTAATTATAAAATCCTGAATTATTGTGAGTCTACTGTATGTCCCAGTAAATATAGCCTAATTAATAGTATATCCTAGTAAATATAGCCTAATTAATAGTATATCCTAGTAAATATAGCCTAATTAATAGTATATCCTAGTAAATATAGCCTAATTAATAGTATATCCTAGTAAATATAGCCTAATTAATAGTATATCCTAGTAAATATAGCCTAATTAATAGTGTATCCTAGTAAATATAGCCTAATTAATAGTGTATCCTAGTAAATATAGCCTAATTAATAGTGTATCCTAGTAAATATAGCCTAATTAATAGTGTATCCTAGTAAATGTAGCCTAATTAATAGTGTATCCTAGTAAATGTAGCCTAATTAATAGTGTATCCTAGTAAATGTAGCTTAATAGTATATCCTAGTAAATGTAGCGTAATAGTATATCCTAGTAAATGTAGCGTAATAGTATATCCTAGTAAATGTAGCGTAATAGTATATCCTAGTAAATGTAGCTTAATAATATATCCTAGTAAATGTAGCTTAATACTTTAATAGTATATCCTAGTAAATGTAGCTTAATAGTATATCCTAGTAAATGTAGCTTAATAGTATATCCTAGTAAATGTAGCTTAATAGTATATCCTAGTAAATGTAGCTTAATAGTATATTAGGATGGCCCAAAAATTAACTGAAAAAATAGTTTGAATTACTATTCTCCACAAGGCTTATTCCTGTTCCATATCACAAAAGAAGCTTTCATGCAAAAAATCAGGAAAATTGGCCAATATTTAGAGGTCGCGACCTCAAGTAAAAATATCTAAATTCCGTAATTTCAGTAATTTTGGGTCACCATTATGTTCTACAATAAATATTTGCCGAGCAACGCCATTGTAGACTGTAAACCTATATCCAAAGAATCACTATATAATAGCAATGCACTCTTCCCACTAGCTCAGTTGGTCGCCAAGTCTCGGCAGGTATAGATGTGTTTTTGTTGTGTCCTGCCATCTGGGTTATGCTGCGCAGTGAATCGCACCAATAAGGCAAGTTAAACAGTGAGTGGCGGACACTATGCTTAGTTTTTCTGTCATTCATTTACTGCACTGACCTTGATAAGCAATTTGGAACAATGAATTGTTTATTAAAATTGTTAAAAATTAAAAAAAAAAATTAAAATTGTTAAAAAAGTTTATTAAAATTGTTAAAAAAGTTTATTAAAATTGTTAAAATTGTTTGTTTTATATTCTACAAAAAACATATGTATAGGTTCTTTAACTCTAATTTCCATTTTATTTTCCATTCCACAGGCCAAGACCATGACAACGACAAGGAGCAGTCCGAAAGTTTGGCTCCTGGGTAAGCCAGACCCGAACATCTTGGGATCTGGCCTGCCAACAAACAGGGCTATTCTCAGGAACTTCATGTTTCACCACCAGAAGGGATCCACAATTGGTGACAGTGCTAAGGCCACCATAGACAGAGTGCTGACAATCTGGGACAAGGCACGAATTCTGATCCAGCGGGTGGACTCCGGCGTGCGCAAGCTTTGGAAGCTCTATGAAGAATATTGTGGCTTGAAGGAAAACTGATTGAAACCGAAAGACGGGTGCTGAATCAAGGAAAGAAAATTCAAGGAGAATCTCACCAAACTATTTGACATCTCACGAAAAGACACCCTCAGTATTATGATGGATGAAGAAGACAAACAGTTCCTGCGGATGCAACAGCAGGATTCCTCGAGCGTGAGTATGTCCGGATTGACAAGACCTTGACGAACAAGGAGACTCGCAAGCGCCTCAGGAGTGATCAGGCCAGTGCTCAAAAGGAAAAAAGCATGTTGAGCACCCAACAGGTGAATATGGCTGTTCCATCTAGTTCCGCCATTGCTGACATCTGTAGCTCCTCCACATCGACAGAGTCCGAAGATGATTTCCAAGCTCCATCAACATCGTCAAGATCAGCCAAGGAATAAGAAATTGAAGCAGACCATTGTGACCAAGGAAGTAGCCGCTGCGCTTCACCGAGTGAAACTCCCTGACTGCGCTGCCATGTTCGTTGTAGGAGCCATCATGCAAGCGCTCGGTCATGGCCTGGAGTCTGTGGCGCTATCCCGGAACACCATTCAGCGAGTGCGGGTCACCACTCGTGAGGTGGTAGCAACTGCTCAACAGGCTGTTTTCTTGCCAGACAGCCCACTGCTTCTCCACTGGGATGGTAAACTGCTTCTAGATATCGCCGGCAATAAAAAGCTTGTGTATTGCATCGCCATCTTGGTGACTGGTGGTGAAACAGAGCAACTTCTTGCTGTCTCTAAGATCAGCTGCAGCATGGGAGAGGAGCAGTGCAATGCATGTGTCCAAATGCTGGAGGAATGGAACCTCAAACCCATGATCCAGGGACTAGTCTTCAACACGACGGCAACCAATACTGGGCTGAATATGGGCATGTGCACCCTAATTGAGAAGGCTCTGGACAAGGAGCTCACCTGGATCGCGTGCCATCATCATGTGTTCAAGGTAATGTTGTCGGCTGTATTTTCTGTCACCCTGACACCAACTGGTGGGCCTGAAGTGGGAATCTTCAAATGCTTCCAGAAGACCTGGCCTGATATTAATATAGTTGATTTCCGTTCTGCTGGAGATGACCTCTTCATTGGCATGCCAGATTGCCTACGAGAGGAGATGTCATTTTACTCGGAGGCAGTCAAGAGCCAGCTCCCACAGGATGACTATGAAGAGTTGCTTCAGCTCTGTCATATATTCCTAGGGGGATCCTCCGATGGAGAACCATCCTTTCATGCGCCAGGCACTATGCACAACGCGCGGTGGATGCCTAAGGCAATATACTCGCTGAAGATCTTCCTTTTCAGGAGCCAGATTAAGTTGACAGCCCATGAGACAGCTGGCGTCACAAAGATTTGCCTCTTCATTTCTCTTATTTACGCTCACTACTGGCATGAGGCCCCTCTCCCAGAGAGGGCCCCCCTCAATGATTTAAACCTAATTGCTCTCCTCCATGAATATCGTGACCATGCCATCAGGGAGGCGGCTGTTAAGGCCTTCTATCGCCATTTGTGGTACTTCTATGAGCACATCGCACCTCTCGCCCTCTTCAACGAGATCACCAAAGCAGCTATGGTTGAAAACTTCTTACGTCCCTCAAACCAAAAACTCTTGAGACATCTGGATGGGACTGTGTTCGATCATCATTCTTCACTGGCGTCATACATCACAAGCTGGTCTTTGAAGATATTCGATATACTCTCCATGAAAAGACAAGATGAAGCCAAGACATTCTTGTCAAAACCTCCCTCCCTCCTGGCTGACAGACCCCATTTACCAGTTACTTAAGGCTAAGTGCAGGCTCCTCAAGGTCGTCAATGACTGTGCCGAACAAGGAGTCGCTCTTATTCAGTCCTACAATACCCCACACTGATGAAAGACGAGACCCAGAAACAATACCTACTACGACTCGTCGCCAGTCACCGAAAAAGATTGCCAGTTCTGACAAAGTTGGCTTTGACGAAGAAAAAGTAACGGGTGTGACGTTGTTTGTTTGATATATGTACTGTATAAGGATTTAGTGCAGTCGTATTAACTGCTATGACATGTGTGTTCTAGTATATTTTTGCATAACATGCACTCTGTGCTGTTGACTTTAAATTTTGAAATAAACATTGATATTATATTTTTATTTCAAATCCTAAAAATATAGGAACTGGTCACGACCTCTAAATATTGTATGATCTGTCTAATTTTTGGCATGAGTTCTTCATTGATATGGAATACGGATGGCCTTGTGGAGAAAGATATTTTCAACTTTCATTTTTTGGGGTCACCCTATAGTATATCCTAGTAAATATAGCATAATAGTATATCCTAGTAAATATAGCGTAATGGCATATCCTAGCAAATATAGCGTAATGGCATATCCTAGCAAGTATAGCATAATGGCATATCCTAGCAAGTATAGTGTAATGGCATATCCTGGCAAATATAGCGTAATGGCATATCCTGGCAAATATAGCGTAATGGCATATTCTGGCAAATATAGCATAATGGCATATCCTGGCAAATATAGCATAATGGCATATCCTGGCAAATATAGCATAATGGCATATCCTGGCAAATATAGCGTAATGGCATATCCTGGCAAATATTGCGTAATGGCATATCCTGGCAAATATAGCGTAATGGCATATCCTGGCAAATATAGCGTAATGGCATATCCTGGCAAATATAGCGTAATGGCATATCCTGGCAAATATAGCGTAATGGCATATCCTGGCAAATATAGCGTAATGGTATTTCCTGGCAAATATAGCGTAATGGTATTTCCTAGCAAATATAGCGTAATGGTATTTCCTGGCAAATATAGCGTAATGGTATTTCCTGGCAAATATAGCGTAATGGTATTTCCTGGCAAATATAGCGTAATGGTATTTCCTGGCAAATATAGCGTAATGGTATTTCCTGGCAAATATAGCGTAATGGTATTTCCTGGCAAATATAGCGTAATGGTATTTCCTGGCAAATATAGCGTAATGGTATTTCCTGGCAAATATAGCGTAATGGTATTTCCTGGCAAATATAGCGTAATGGTATTTCCTGGCAAATATAGCGTAATGGTATTTCCTGGCAAATATAGCGTAATGGTATTTCCTGGCAAATATAGCGTAATGGTATTTCCTGGCAAATATAGCGTAATGGTATTTCCTGGCAAATATAGCGTAATGGTATTTCCTGGCAAATATAGCGTAATGGTATTTCCTAGCAAATATAGCGTAATGGTATTTCCTAGCAAATATAGCGTAATGGTATTTCCTAGCAAATATAGCGTAATGGTATTTCCTAGCAAATATAGCGTAATGGTATTTCCTAGCAAATATAGCGTAATGGTATTTCCTAGCAAATATAGCGTAATGGTATTTCCTAGCAAATATAGCGTAATGGTATTTCCTAGCAAATATAGCGTAATGGTATTTGCCAGTAAATAGCTATAGCGTAATGCAACAGTGCAACTGAGTTGGACTCTGCCAGTGATTCTGACAACTCTCTCTCTGAAGACATTGTTGGTCAGAAGAAAATGATTCCTGGCAACTTCAGTGAATTTAGTATATTCACTAATATTCAATTTACTGTGTGTGTTTTTGTTTACTGAAACATTCCTTAAGTAAATAAAGTTTATTTTTGCTTTGTCACATTTGTGTTTTTTTGTTCATGATTCTGCTGCTGTTTTTGCTATTTTGTGGCTATGTAGATTTCATGAAAACACCCATGTCCCTTGGTTTTAAAGAGCATTGTTCTGGCTGGTTGAAAATTTTCTGGGCTGACTCACTGGCCTGGCTGGTGAGTGAGTGAAAAGCATTAGTGTACACCCCTACACTTTATTGTAAACTCAATGAAAGTAAAGATATTGGTGAAATTCTTCAGGGTGCCATACTGGTTAATTATTTTTCCTAAGCCTGCAGTTACAGGAATGGAACAAGATTATTTTTTGTAACTAGACACTTTGGGATTACTTTCAAACAACTATAATATTTTGGTGTTCAGAATCGGTATAGACCTGCTTGGTAAACCATAACTTTTGAGCTGATGAACATAAATTGATGAAACTTCATACACATATGGATCAACATAAGCCAATGTATCACAAACAAGAATCAGGTTCTTTTCCAATCCAAAGGTCAAGGTCACAAATATAGGAGGGGACATTGATATTCTTCTGACATAGTTCTCATGAAATCAAAAGTTCAGGAATATTTTAACATGGGAGTGTTTTTGGCTTTATATGAATTGGCAAATGGTGCAACTTATGAAACCTTTCTTACCAAGTAGCAAGTTAGTGTTAGATCCTGTTCAAAGTGTTTATATTTTTTTTCTTCATTTCAGGTTTTCCTCCTTTGTCCTGCCTAAGAAATCTTTTAAGGCTGATGGATATTTTGAATCATCTGAATACTTTGATTAAGGGTCTATAAATATGTGATACAGTACTGAGGTAAGTGTGTTTGGCTTAAATCCTAACTTCCTAAGCTTACTGACTAGGTTTATAGGAATTCCTTTTAACAAATTTGTTAGATGTTAGACATATGCCTAACCTAAAGGGAATAGGTCCAACATTCAGAGTATTGGCTAATTAATGTGATTTATAGACATAATTTTTTGAAACCTTCCAAATAGGTCTATTCCTAAAAGTTTTTAATTAGCCACAGTCATTATGATTGAACTTAAAAACTCACTCACTCACTCTTTGGCTACTCTATGAAACTGCAATATTTTCAGTTGTGGATGGTAACATTAAACCTAATCAAAATAAGTTAACCTAACCTTCTTGCATCCCATTTTCAATAAAAAAAGTCTGAAACTATGGTGATACCACTAATGTCAGTGCTTGTATGTTTGTCATGATGAACTCTGTGTGTATCCAAAAGATTGTCACAGTTTCATATGATAACCAAGAAAATGTGCATACACATAATGTGTTGATGTAGGTAAATTTAGGTTACAATTAAGTTTTCCATGCAATCCTTTTATAATGTCAAACATGTTGAACAATCAACCCTTTCATTGATAGCATACTAGCACTTCTGGGTCATTCTGTCAGATCAACCAAAAAAAATTGAAATGAACACCCTCATCTCTCATATTTTGCTGAAATTTGGTTTATAGGGAGTTTGTGAGCCCTGAATCCATTTCTGAAATTATAAGGTCAATCCGACCAACGGTTCAAGAGATATGACTTCGGGCAATTTGAGGTCACTCGCGAGGTTACTAACATTTGGCGAGCCATAACTTGGGTAATAATTGTCATAATTATATAAAAGTATATATATTTAGAATCAGAAAATGACAAGGAATCCAAATATGCAAGTTTTAGAACTCTAGGTTGAAAAATAAAAAAGTTACACTGTAACCAAAATTTGAGGTCACGATTTGACCTCTGGGGTATCAAATGAGAATTTTTTTTTTAAATGTAAAAAATGAAGGCATAGGCATTGGCTATTAGAATCAGCAAAAAAAAGTTTGTTTATGTTAGTATTTTTCATGTAACTAACATATAAGTGAACACCATATTCATAAGTTGTGCGTCAATTCTACCTATTTTTTCACACTTAAGCTCATAATTTGACCTATAGAAATTAAAATTACATTTTTTATAGATATAAAAAACAAAGTCAGAGTTCTTGACTAATAGAAACAATCATAAAAAGTTTGTTTATGTTGGTACTTTTCATGTAACTAACTTATAAGTGAACATATTTATAAATTGCTTGTCATTTCAAGGAATTTTTATATCTTAGCTATCAATTTGACCTCAAGCTCCAAGAATTTAATAAAAATTGTATTTCACTGCTAATCTACACTGGCAATAATAGTTATAATATTGAAAGGGGAAGACTAAGCTCACATGTAGCCTAAACAAACCTGTTGAAACATGTTGCTACTTGTCTAAGTGCAGAATCAACACAGATAGTTGCAAAATTCCTTGTCTACAGGTTAGTACAGTTCCAGCCAGCACTGTGGGTGGCTGGTGGGTATGGTGTTTTAATGAGCCTCAGAGACTATCAAGGCCTAAAATATTAAGTGTGTATAGCTATATATTTTCTAAAAAATATATATTACCTAATTGTAAATCCTATATCTTTACAGATCAAAATACAATGGTTCGGCACTTGAAATACTGCCAGGACCCTATTCAAAAACACAAGAAACGCATAACAATCAATCTTAGAAAAGTGACTGATGTACTTGTTGAAAAATGTGCTGGAAGAGTGAAAAAAGACTCATTGTTGTGTGTGAACTGCTGGACACTGATAATGAAAAACCCCACTATACTTAGTACCACTGAAAACAACGAGTCTGAGCAGGATTCAAATGAATCATCTACTCTCAGTGGCTTGAGTAACATCTCTTCAATTCAAGATCTGGACAATGACAGTGATTGCTTGATAAAGGAAAATCCTTCAACTTCAGTTGAACCAGTTCTAGCATTTCTGGACCAAACACCAGTTAAAAAAAGTAAGTAATAAATTAATATAATAACTTATACTTTACTACAAGGTCTGTTTGATCTACTATATAGCCAATTATATAGCATTTAAGGTACTATAATTAATATTTAATTACTAATATTCAGGTGTGTGAAACCTTTTTTTCTGTTCTTTTCAGAAGGGCTGTCATTAAGCCAGAAAAAGCGCAAGGCTCGTGGTAAGCTATCATCTGCTCAGAAACACCTGAAGGAGAGGCTAGAACTCAGTTATGGTGTTCAAATTACCGAGGAGGTAAGTGATACTTCAAAACCTGAAACTAAATCTGAAAAACATCTAGACAAATTAATGAATGAATTGAAACAGTCATTCCTGGAGAGCAAATGTCACCATCACAAACTACAAATATTGACACTCTCACCATACACAATTGAAAAAACAGCTAGTTTCTTTCAAACTACAACATACATGGTGAAAAGAAGCCATTCACTTAAATCAGAACATGGAATCCTTCCGAAGATTCCACTAATGAGCAAAGGAAAAGTGATATCTGAAGAACACAAAGATATAGTTAGAAGATTCTATGAGTCAGAAGAGGTTAGTCGTATGTGTCCTGGCCAAAAGGATTGCGTGAAAGTTATCAGTGCTGAAGGTGCAATGAAGGTGCAAAAACGATTGGTCCTCGGGAATTTAAGAGAGATGTTTGAACTATATAAAAATGATGAAAAGAATCCCAAAATAGGATTTTCCACATTTGCAAAATTACGGCCATCATATTGTGTGCTTGCCGGTAGTGGTGGGACTCATTCTGTCTGTGTCTGCACATACCATCAAAATCCAAAATTGCAGCTGGCTGCATTGGGAGAAAGAGGTCTTTCATACAAGGATCTTATGGATTACAGTGTCTGCAGTACAGAAAGAGAGACTTGCATGATGCAACTTTGCAATGATTGCCCAAGAGAAGAGGGTGTCCTGGATTTTCTTGAGTTACTTGACAGTGTGAAATCAGCTCCAAATGAAATATCTTACAAGCAATGGGTGACTGTTGACCGTTGTACAATGGTTGATAAGGTGGAGCCACTTCATGAATACTTATCATCCCTAAGCATGAAAATATCCCGCATGGTTCGTCATCACTTTGTTGCTCAGCAACAATCACAGTACTTCAAGCAGTTGAAAGAAACACTACCACCTCAGAGCGAGGTAGTTATAGTAGGTGATTTCTCTGAGAATTATTCTTTCATTGTCCAGGATGCTGCCCAAGGGTTTCACTGGGACAATTCACAGTGTACAGTTCACCCTTTTGTCATCTATTATAGATCATCTGCAGACCAGGAACTTAGCCATTTTAGTGTCTGTTTCTTATCTGCATCACTAAAACACAACACTATAATGGTTTACTCATTCATATTGAAGCTTATGACATATGTTAAATTCAGATGCCCACAATTGAAGAAGGTGCACTATTTCTCAGATGGATGTGCTGGCCAATATAAGAACAGATACAACTTCACAAATGTCTGTTACCATGAAGAGGATTTTGGTCTGTCTTGTGAATGGCACTTCTTTGCTACATCCCATGGCAAAAATGCATGTGATGGGATTGGAGGAACAGTGAAAAGAGCTACTGCTCGTGCCAGTTTGCAGAGAACTACAGAGAGGCAAATTCTTACACCAGAACACATGTTTCAGTTTTGTGAAGAAAACTTGAGCAAGAAGATAAATTTTTTCTTTGTAACTACAGCTGATTTGAAAGATGCAGAAGAACGGTTGGAACATCGATTCAAGGATAGTAGGGCTATTCCTGGAACTCAGAAATATCATAGATTTGTTCCCCTAAACAAGGAAGAACTGATGGTGTATCCCATTTCAAGTGGCATTGGAGAAAAGAAAAGAATAAGGAAAAGTCATTTTACTAATGAACCTGCAATGCTTGGTAACCTAAAATGTGTCAAACCAGGAGAGTATGTTGGCTGCATTTATGACATGCAAGTTTGGTATGGAATTGTGGAGGAATATTGTGAAGAGTTTGATGATTTCACTGTGAACTTTCTACATCCCTCTGGGTCATCAGGATCAAGTGCATATTATTATCCATCAAACAAGGATTCATGTGCAGTGCCAGGACATCATATATTAACTGTAATGAGTTGTCCTACCCTAAGAGGAGGCAGCAGAATTCAATACATTTTTCCACAAAAAGAAATTGATGAGAGCATCGAGCATGCAAAAATTGTATTAGGCTAGCACATGAATCCTCTAAGTAGGTCTTCCCCTTTCACTATTATAACTATTATTGCCAGTGTAGATTAGCAGTGAAATACAATTTTACATTTTTTGCCTTTGTTTTTATATCTATAAAAAAATGTAATTTTAATTTCTATAGGTCAAATTATGAGCTTAAGTGTGAAAAAATAGGTAGAATTGACGCACAACTTATGAATATGGTGTTCACTTATATGTTAGTTACATGAAAAATACTAACATAAACAAACTTTTTTTTGCTGATTCTAATAGCCAATGCCTATGCCTTCATTTTTTACATTTAAAAAAAAAATTCTCATTTGATACCCCAGAGGTCAAATCGTGACGTCAAATTTTGGTTACAGTGTAACGTTTTTGTTTTTCAACCTAGAGTTCTAAAACTTGCATATTTGGATTCCTTGTCGTTTTCTGATTCTAAATATATGTACTTTTATATAATTGTGACCATTATTACCCAAGTTATGGGTCGCCAAATGTTAGTGACCTCGCAAGTGACCTCAAATTTCCCGAGGTCATATCTCTTGAACCGTTGGTCGGATTGACCTTATAATTTCAGAAATGGATTCAGGGCCCACAAACTCCCTATAAACCAAATTTCAGCAAAATCTGAGAGATGAGGGTGTTAGGCACTGGTTGATCTGACAGAGAATGTCAATTAGGCTATAAATGTGAGTATTTTATAGATAATTAAT
The DNA here is from genome assembly GCA_023014485.1 of Bathynomus jamesi. Taxonomy (NCBI): domain Eukaryota; kingdom Metazoa; phylum Arthropoda; class Malacostraca; order Isopoda; family Cirolanidae; genus Bathynomus; species Bathynomus jamesi. The sequence continues at coordinate 328,330 of JAJOZX010004456.1, read as the reverse complement.
TTATCATTATGCCTCCTATATCATATGCCCTTAGGCCATGCTTTTTTTAAAATTGTTTTTATGTAATAAAAATTAGCTTAATGTAGCTACACAGTAATCAGCTTAAAAGTGTGCACTGCAAAGTAGCTATATAATGAACTTGGCAGTGCACACTTTTAAGTACGGTACATCACACTAGGGATGTACCAATATTGCTTTTTAGCCAATAACCGATACCGATAATTAAAAATAGTATTGGCCGATAACTAATACCGATATCCAGCTAGGGTTTATTAGTTTGTCATATTTTTGTAACATATTCATAATTTATTTTTTGTGTTGAAAATTTGGCTACAAAGCAATATCCTTTTCATTAAAGATGGCAACACTGCATTAAATGTCATAGTTTTGTTTGTTATACAATTGGACTGCAGGCCTATGTTGGGCTTAATAAAGGTGTTTTTAACCAACTAGCTGGATTAATATTATGAGCTATGACTACAAGATAGTTTTTTGGTTTTCTAGGCTTTATATTTATTTCTCAAAGGATTTACACTTGTTTGATTTCTTAGGACCTAGGCTATGATTAAAATAAAGAAAAGACCATGATGAAAAAAATAGTTATGTGAAGTGATAAAACAATAAAATATTGGAAATTTCATCTTCTAAATAGTCTTTTATTCATAATTTTGGAAAAATCATACTTTTTAAAAATTGGCCGAAACTGATACCATTAAAAATCTACCAATATATTGGTACATCCCTACATCACACTGTATTTATTTAACCAGTTTATGTTCTATATTTTAATATAAACTTTGAATAATGAGAAAAAAAATGTCCAATAGAGCATGCTGGAGGCAAGTTATATGGTAAAGCGTATAGTAGACTCAATAGAGAGGTGTTGCAAACAGAGCTGGGCACTTGCGTTTTTTTTTGCGGTACTGCGGTACTACCGCACTACCAAACCGGTACCGCATAACGCAGTACCGCAAAAAATGCGGTAGCGGTACTGCTGTACTTTCAGCGATCCTTTGCGTTATGCGGTACCGGTTTGGTAGTGCGGTAGTACCGCAGTACCGCAAAAAAAAAACGCAAGTGCCCAGCTTTGGTTGCAAAGTGACCTTAATAAAGTTGTTGATTGGTTGGATAAATGGTAAATGAAATTTAATGTCTATAAATGCAAAATAATGTGTATTGGCTCTCAAAATAGCGAGTGTAGTTATTGTATGGCAAATAAAGACCTTGTTTCAATAACAGAGATGAAAGATTTATGTGTTATAGTTATGAAAGAATTAAAATGAAGTGTTGGGTTTTATATTGCAAAATTTTTAGTACAAATCTTTATATAAGTCCTTAGTTCAACTACATTTAGAGTACACCATACTGTTTTGGCTTCCACATATGAGTAAAGATATAGAAATGCCTGAAAGAATTTGAAGAGAAATCAAGCTTATACTGTACAATCAAACCCCATTAATTTGCACTCCATTATTTCATACTTTCAGTTAATTTGTACATTTCTTTGACCCTTCAAAATATCTGAGGAATATTCCCATATTTCCCAGAGATCTACCTGGAAAGTGACCCAATAGAAGTTGAAGGTGAATAGTCTGTATTTATCTCTAACAGTTCCTAATATGTACAAAATAATGTGTAGTGAAATATAAAAAAATACTCAAATGTGATGTTTAGTATTTGTGCTTGAAATCTGAAATTAATTTGTGGCTATTCAGAATTTGTAAGATAGTTACCACCACTACGACGCATCATAAGACCAGTAACTAAACTAAACATTAATAATGTACATACTGTACTGTATTACAGTAATAAAGCTGTACAGTATTACTATTAATATTATGAAGAAATAGTTTAAAAACTTTGCAATTAATTTATACAGTACGGTAGATTTAAGAAATGTGCCCCACATTTGTATAAAATGTTAAAATACCCAACAAATTTTGTATACAAATACAGTACTTTGATACTTTGTACAAAAGTTTGAAATATCTAACTAATTTTGTACTGACTGGTTAATTTGTACCTTCTGTATTATTCAACAAGGGTAGAGCTCCGAAAGTGTCAAATTAACGGGTTTCTAGTGTATGTAACCTTGATAATAAATGCAACAAACACATTAGCAAAACTTTATCTGTATTCATTAGGAAATAGAAGGCCGAAAGGTCAACTTATTGAAATTACTAAGATATTAAATAGGTGCTTGAAATTTACATTATTAAATTTTTCTAAATTAGCTAATAAAAGTGTAACTGGAAAAAATTGATTTAAACTTTAGGGTAGAAGCGCAGGGCTGGATTTTCCAATAGGCAACATAGGCCATTGGCCTAGGGCCCACCAGTAACTGGGGGCCCACTGGGGACCTCCTACAATCCCTTGACACAAACAGTATCATTGACAAATTTGCCATAGAAAAAAGCAGGAAAAAGTCATTTTGAACTTCACATAGTTGTGCTTGCAAAATTTATTATGCTTCAGTTTCATTGTATTTTTCCATTATTCCTATGTGTAAGATGTACATGATATGGAACTTGATTTACTTTGATGTACTTGATATGGAACTAATTTGATTAAAAATTATTAATGTGTAATGTATTACATTATGTTGTAATTCTTATTGCAAAATTTATTATGCTTCAATTTGACTGCATTTTTTTCCATTATTTCTTTGTGTAAGAATAAGTTGTACATGATATAAAACTAATTTGAATAAAATTATTGATGTGTTACATTATGTTGTAATTCTTTTTTTTTTTACATTACAATATTACGATATATATATATATATATATAAATAATATTTTTTTTGGGGGGGGCACTGATAAGGTTAGGCCTAGGGCCCACAAGCAAGTAAATCCGGCCCTGGTAGAAGGTTTAATAGCACAAAACGTTTTTGCTTATATCATTAATTTTTTGAATAGTCTTCCACTGTATATTAGTTAACATGCTTGAAAATATATCAGATAGATATTTTTTGCAAATTGAGTTTTGATCCATAATTGGACTTAAGATGAGCAGTGAGAGAGCAAATGCAGAGAGATGAGTAAATGATGATGCGTCTACTAATTGAAGGAGTATATATATATATATATATATATATATATATATATATATATATATAATACTAGCTATGTACAATATAAGTATGGCACTCATTTATTTACACATACTTGTTTTATTTCAGTTTTTATGAAAAAAGAAGAAAAGATACAATGGTACATGATACCACAATTTTAATCCTCTCATGGGTGTAGGGACAGGAGTTGGCTCAATGAGCACCACTACAGATGTCATTTATACTCACAAGAAGTTCAAAAGGGCAGCAGCTGAGGCTTGGGAAAGCAAGGAAGCCAAAAAAAATGCAGAAGAAAAAGTTCAGAGACAATCAGAATCCCAAGTACTTCCCACGACTTCTAACAGTCAGCCCTCCAATGAACCTAGTTCTGCATCAACATCAGTTTCTGGTCACCTAAGTTTCAATGGGCGTTCCTGTGAGACACTCGATAATGCAGTTCCATATGGAGATGGAACTAAATTGATGTGTAGTCAGTGTGGTTTTGTTAGTGGAAAGCAAATCCTATTCAGTCAACATGTGTGCATACACTCAAAGGAAAGCTTTTATTGTCAGAAATGCAAACAGAGTTTTAGATTACAGTTGAGGTACTTTAATCATGATTGCCTTATACCCAATCCATCCCATAATAGGAGAGGGAGTGTTGAAACTCCCAATAAAATTTCACCTAATGAGACATTTGAAAAAGTGACTGAACCTCAAAGGGTTTCTTTTAATAGGAGTCACAGTTTACCATTTGGCTTTAATGTACGCAAACACAATGACGAAAGCAGCCCTGAAAGAGTTCCTGAAAATGTGTCATTTCATGCTGGTGGATCGAAACAAATTTATAAGCCAAAATTTCGTGCCCAATATTCATTTCAGGAGGATAATCATAGCCAGGCAGCTCCAACCTTGGCTAACAGCTCATTGCAAAAGCCAGTTAAAAGTGGTCAAGAATCGGCTATTTCTTCTGTTTCTAATGTCCCTTCTACATATCACTCTTCCACTGCCTCCTTGTTTAATCTTGGTTCCTCTCAACTTAGTAGCCACGGAAAGTCTGTATCGCCACTTGATATCCGAAATTCTAAAATGGAAGAGTTTTCTTCCGTATCTAAAGGGGTGACTTCTCAGTGTTCTACGATATGGAAGGGCATCAAATCACCAAGTCCAGAATTAGTTGGTCAACATATAACAAATTTAATAGTTCAAAATCAAGCCATTGTTGAAACTCATAATCCTTTGTGGTCTATGAAATATAGAAGACAGTTTAGCACTGGGTCATCACTCTCAGAAGGTGATGGAGGCACTAGTCAAAAATTACGCAAGCTGAATGATAATTCTAGAGGTAGTAAATCTCATAGTAATTCGTTGGTAAGCTCTTCCCGCGAACCTTCATTAGAGACTCATGGAGACCCTTCTTCTTCCTCTTTGTCCAGTCTTCCACGATCTTACTTCTCTTACACCCACAATCAATCCTCCTCTCCTGTACGAGCTTCCAAAAACATATCAAATCCCTCTTTACCTACCTCTTCCCAACTCTCTAGAGTAAAAACTGTAGATGTTTATAGCCCGAATTTATTACCCTTGCAATATGATAATTTGAATCCTTCTGTTGTACTGAAAAATCAAAATTTTACTTCGGTACCTGAAACCTCATCCGAATCTTTAGACCTTTCTAATTCTTCTAAAAATAGGAATGATGTTTCTTCCCTCTATTGCAATAAATGCGGTAATCTAATTCATGGTAATGAGTCAAGAGACCATCACTTGAAGTACTGTTGTCCTCAAACATCTCCCTATAGTCACAACAAAGCTTCTCCAGAACCAGCTAAATTCTTGGAAAGTAAAAGGTATGAAGAACAAGAAGTGGCTTTAGATTTGCATAAAAAGAGACCTTCCTACGATCATGAACGATCTTCATCTAGAGGATCCACAGTCAGTGAGCCTGGATATAAACAACTCTCAGTAGATGATGATAATATGAATACTGCCAGAGGTCTTTCAGTCTCACCGAGTCATTTCCAATCCTCACCACCTTTAAAGAGACAAAAGCTTTCTTCCACCACTGATATGTTTAATTATGAAAAATCTTCATATTCTTCAGTTTTTACACACAATGGGAAAGTGGCCAGTAAAAGTGATTATGGAATGAAGATGCTCGATGAATTTGGGAAACCAAGGGGTAACAGTCATCATTTATATGGAGGAGAAGTACAAATTTGTGATGGAAAAGAGACGAGAACATTAAAGATTGATTCTACAAAAAACGAAACTCCGTCTTTAGATTTATGCATAGCCTCAAAACACTTGGGTGTTGATTTGGAATCTAAAGAAACTCAACTTCCCACCTCTGTTGTAGTTACAATTGCTAAGTGTGGCTTAAATTCTGGGGGAACAATGGTAAAAGTTGAAAATCAAAGTTCAAATTGCTACACAAGTAGGAAAATTGGGCTCAGTGCAACTAGTGGAAAGAATAATTCGACCTCGTGTAAACCCCATCAGCATGACCAGGTGATCAGTTTGCCTTCTCACTCACCTGGAGGAATGCCCCCATCTTCTTCTGTTAGTTTTCATCCATCATTGATCCATTACTCCCAACTGCCATCCATTGAAGTCCACGGAGCGCCATCTTCAAATTTAACTGGTATATCTTTACACTTATTAAAAGGCTCTGCTCCATCCACCTCATTATCAAATTTACATTCACCACATACAAACTCGGTTCCCTTATATGACAGTGCGGTGGCTCAGCCTTTAGTAAGGAGTACTGTAGAATCTCCCGTGTGTTACAGAGAACAAGATTCGGTATCCTCTCAAAAGGTTATACATCCTTTGTATCCTTCTGTTATTTCCATTGGGGGCGAAGTGATTCCATATGTTCCAGGGATACCAGGACCTTACTCCCAAGCGGGTATAGTGTTTAAAAGCCCTGCTAAACTGGCAGAACCATTACCAACTGTGGTATCCAGTGCTGATTCTGCAGCAAAAGGTGTTAGGGTAATACATCCAACACTGTATTCACAATCCAACATTGGACATTCATCATCTGTTTCAACTGTTATGACTTACTCATCCATGAATACCCATTCAACACCAACTACTACAGTTTTAGAGAAAAGTAAGTCGAAGGACCATTTATATGATTCACCTTATCACTCTTCAAAACTGCCTGTAAAGACTGTTCCCCTTTCTAATACCATGGCAAAACCTCCCGAAATCAGAATACAACCACCACCACCACCCCCTCCCCCTCCCCCTCCCCCACCTCCTCCACAAGAAATTATTGGTACTTCCAAAATTAAAATGGAAGAAGAGCTCGGTAAAGTTAAAAATGAAAATGAAAGTAAAGGTGAAGTTACTGATGATGGAAAAACTTTTTTGATGCCAAGAAAGAGACCGAATACTTTAATTATTAAACCACAGCCCTTCACATTTAAATCATCTCTCGCCCTTATTGGTTCCACTTTGGTTAGTCCCGACACTCCTCGACCCAAAAAATCTTGCGCTCAGCTTCTGCTTAATGGATCCGCGTATACGTATTTAAATCTTAAGGTTTCTACTAAGACTTTTTTCTGCTGCATATATAGACCACAACCTATGTACGTGTTACAGTCTACTAATCCTAAGTTGTCCATGTACTCTAATTGGCAAATTCGTAAGACGGAAGATCCTCTGAACATCTCTCCTTCAGAGGCGATGAGCTTGCATGTGTCGGGTCTCTATTACAACAGAGCTTATACTATTGCAAAGCCCAAAGCGCTTCGACTGACTGTCACGGATTCGAGTTACTGGACATGGAAAGACTCTAAAACGAGCAAAAAACAAACTAACGCGAAGGATGGCGCCGTTTCCAGTCTTAAGAATGAAACTGAAGATATTGGAGAAGGAACGTCCGAATCAAAAGTGTTTAAAGAGAAGGTGGAAAGTAAGAAAGACAAAAAGGAAGAAGGAAATGGTTCTTGTCCAAAGAGGATCAAAATCTTTGAGGGAGGCTTTAAGACTAATGAAGACTACACTTACGTTAGGGGCCGAGGGAGGGGACGCTACGTTTGCGAAACTTGCGGCATTAGGTGCAAAAAACCGTCCATGCTCAAAAAGCACATTAGAACTCACACGGACCTCAGACCCTTTGCGTGCAAACCTTGCTCATTCAGGTAAAGTGTAGAATTCTTTTTATTTATTACTAATTTATTACTTTTTAGTATTTACATTTCGGTATTTTGTTAAATAATTTTAAATGTATTTACCGTTATATGTAAAACAAAATGATTAGGCAATTATCAGTAAAAATTCCTTTATTTTGTGCCTTTGGAATGAATTGATTTTTTTAATTGACTTTTACAGTTTCAAAACAAAAGGAAATCTCACCAAACATCTCAAGTCCAAAGCACACTTCAAAAGATGTACAGAAATGGGGATTGTTCCTGTTCCTGTTACTGTGAATGAAAGTCACGTGAATCAAGAAGCTTTGCAACTTCAGGTACAGAGACGAGTATGTAGTATCTGTATATTTGTACAGTGCATTATACCATATTTTCGAAATAATAAAAAAATCATTGGATTAACTTGGTTCATGAAATTTGGCACGATTATCCTATTATGGAAATGACCTCCCCTTTGCCGAATATTGTAGCGAATTCAAACAGTGCAATTTCATATCATAACTTCCAGCGTTTCTGTAGAAATGAAGTGGATATCACGTTCAATCGCTGCTTTAAGAACTTTAAATGCCTCGTAATATTCTTTGAAGAACCTCTCTTTTCGATATTCTCATCAGAATTCACAAAGATTGAAGTCATACAAAGGTCAAAAGTTTCGTGTAACAAATCCAAAACGATATTTGCTGTATGAGGTTTGTGTCGTCCTGCTGAAACCAAACTATCCATATCGGTATGTTCGCCCATAATAAATGGGATGAACCATCTTTGGTGGATGTGGAGGTAAACATTTTGGTCCACCATTGATTGTGTCAATAAAGACTGGCCCAAAGATTATACGATGGAGTCCCTGATAAGAAATTGCATTGCTTGGATTCATTTAATTTCGCAAATAATACACTTTTGGGCATATTCTGTAAAAGGAAAAAAAAAATCCCTCCATAATGATCATGCCAAGTTTCATAAACGCGAGTTAATCCATTGATTTTTAATTGCTTTTGAGAGCGTAGCAAAATTAAATAGCTGAACATTACAGTTTTTATTACCGTAAAGGAAGTTTTATAAGGTTCTAAAATGTATTTAGTTTCAAAATTATTATTATTATATTATTATTATTATTTCCCTTCAGCATTTAGTTTTTTAGTTTTAACTCGATCTTACAGTAGTAAAAAATTTTTTAGCATCATTACTCATTTCATTGGTTCTTCCAAATTTTGGTCCCTCGGATTTGCGAGATTATTCAATACAGTAGTAAGTACTCTACAATTGATTTAGGGAACAGTTACACCCATACGAGCTTCCAAAAGAAAATAAATGAATAGAAAGTATGCGTTTTAAAAAGTATATAAAAACAGTATATGCTTAAAAAGTATTAATATAGTTAAGGTTGATTGCATCGTAAATTTTGTAATGTTTGGCTTTAAATAACGGTTAATAATAGTGTAAGCTGTATTTTTCAGTGGAAACTATTTTCTAAAAATTTAGAATAGAGTATTGAGTTTCGATGTTCAAGTGCAGTTATTTTAGAGCCTTTTGTTTTGTTACCTGCTCGTATAGTACGGAAACAAGATTTGCAAGAAATGTTTATATGTTTTTAAAAGTAAAAATTTGTATTGTAATTTTCATTTACACTAGGAATTCTCAATTCAGAATTAAAAATGGATAAAAGACTGGAACACACACACACACACACACACACACACACACACACACACACACACACACACACACACACACACACACACACACCACAGAGTCTATCGGGAACTGAAGTTTGATAACACTCGAGTGAACGTATCGGCAAATATTCCATAGGCATTATTTCGAAACATTTCGACAATTCTGTTATTTTTATTGGCTGCAAACTAGAATGTCAAGTATTTAAGATGTAAATTTTAAAATTAAAACTTAAAAAAATACAATTTGAAAGACAAGTTTGTAGATCATAGCCTGAAAAACAAACTTGTTAAATTAACTGGTTAAAAAATATAAAATTAGACTTAATAAAAAAAAAATTCCCACAACCATTTGCCTAATGTAAAATGGAAAGATTAAAATACACTTTAACCTCCATATGCGCTTACATACTTAAGGACGGATAGATATTGGCGCCATTCTTGTTTCTTTGAAGTAATTTGGATGGTATTATTATTACTAATCATCGAGCCACAGGAAGTTCTATGATTAATAATTTTTTTTTTATTAATCGTAGAGCGTCCTGTGGCTCGATCAGTTCGGCAGCGCTGAGGCTCCTCTGAATCGTGGGTTCGAACCCCAATGCTGGGCGGTTGTTTTTTCTGTCGCGGCGAGGCAGCGGGCCGGTCACCCCTTTTGTCTCTGGCTAAGGTAGCTCTGGCCCCTAACCCCCACTTCCTGGGGATCTGGGACATTGGATTGTTACTTTTTATTATTAATCATAACTACCTTCGAAGTGGTTTTATCTTTAATTAATCTGAGAACTCAATAAAGCCTAAAGCTTTTAAGGGTCAAATTAAATTTAATAAATAGTTCAATTTCATAATTATTTTGTTGAAATTATTTTAAGAACTAAAATTGTAAAAGTGTAATATATTTATTTTATAAATAAATAATTATTCAGTCATTCAGCGCCCAAAGCATAAAGAAAATAAAGGAAGTATTTAGTTTGAGGGCAGGTTTGTATGTATAAATGTGCAAAACATTCCAAGATTCTTAAATCTGTAAGGTTGATAACTCGTGTATATATTACAGGGTTCATAGCGACCTGGAAAGTCATGGAAAATAGAATTTTGTTGCGAAATTTCGGGGAAAACAGGAAAAAAAATTGGATGGTGGTCAGGGAATTAACATGACTGTAAAGAACCATAGGCTACAGCAGACTGTTTAGATAATTTTCTTCACCAAAGATTCTGAAGTAGTAAGTTTTATGATAGAAGTATGTGGAATCATCAACAGTCTGTAAGGAATGCAAAAAAAACTTCTTTTTCAACGTGAAAGTCACAATATGATAATAAAAACCCACTCTAATAGACAGAACGGAAGAACGGGACCTAATTTATTCGTAGCGGTCTCTTGATTGTTCCCTCCTCGCCCCCCCTTTTTCATTTGTTTTTCGGTTTATAATTTTTGTATAAGAAACAACAATGTAATAATAAATTTATAATTTCTGTAATAAATAATAATAACAATATTAAATGTAACATATTTAATAATAAATGTAATAATTATGTAAAATAATAGTCTATATGTATACAAGAAGAAGATAGTTTTAAATTTATGCGAATGTATTTAAAAAGCGGGACCCTTTAATAAAATGCCCTTCCACTGTCGGGATAACGGGACCTAATCTATGTGCGAATTTCTTAAAGGCTCTGGACTGTTTTTGGTTCATTCGTTTTTCTGTATCTACCCGAAGAGGATGCCAGTGGGCATCGAAACTGTTGTGGAAATAAACTCTGTCTATTAGAGTGGGTTTTTATTATCATAGTCTGTAAGGAAATGGCACTTAATAATAAAAGGAAAACAAGGGTGTGTGGGTGGGGGGGGGGGGGCGTTTAAAATAGACAAAAAATTAAATTTGGTCAGGGAAATGCTTGCAAAATTGTCGGATATGATATCACTTGGCAAGATTCGCTATGAACCCTGTATTATATTTTGGCCAGATGAAAAGACTTGAGAGCACTTCATTTCATCCTGCCAGAAAATATTTTGCGAGACACATTTCCTGATTGTATTTAGTTATTTTAAAATTAAAACATTTTATGAGAGTAGAATATTTCCTTGACGAACGATCTAGTTTCTCAGTGAACGTAGTAGCTAAATTTCTTGTAGAAACCTAAAGACGAATGTCTTTGCTAAACTGCTCGTCTATTATGTCTTTTTATCCATTCACCAATCCCATACTAGATTGAACATGGTTCAACAGTCTTTCCCTTCGTGAAATTGCTTCAAGAGGAAGCCATTATAATATATTTTTCTAACTTTTTTTTTTAAAGGGAATTTTGGATCAGGGAAAAGATGTCACTCAAAGCATGGAAGAAGGGGATGATGAGGAAGAGGAGGATGATGATGATGATGAAGAGGAAGAGGAGGAGGAGGAGGAAGATGAGGAGGAAGATGAGGATGATGAGGATGATGCAGAACTCAGATGCAGTGAGCCTAAACAGGAAAAATCAAAAGTTGAACCTCATGTGCTGGAATGTTCACCAGTTTCGTACGTGTCCAGTTTTGAAGAAAAGCAGCAGCCTACCCAGGCAGTATATCTATCTGAAGAATGTCCCAGAGTTCCTATAGAAAATCTTTCATCAGAACATTCGACAAAATATCTCAAAATACCTGGACCTAATGATGATAGCGTGCCGATAGATTTAAGCGTTAAAAGGCCATCTGTTATCACTGCTTCCCTTCATCCAGAGCCTCTAAATAGAGACAACATCCTCAGACCTTCCCACCTTCCCTTAATTAAAAAGTCTCTAGATGCTATGAAATCTCCTACTACAACTACGCCAATTAAGGAATACCCAGAAGATATTTTGTCTCCCGTCACAGAATCATCCTTCCTGCTGAAGTCTATCTACAACACCACATTCAAGGTCTCCTCTTCTAATTTAGAAAAGAGAAAAACAGATTCCGACCCAACGAAAGATGTTTCTTGTGGTGCTATGCTTCAGACTTATTTAACTGAAAGAGCCGTTTTGGACTCTGCTAGAAAAAGATATCAGTACCTCCATACATCTTTGGAAGACCAATCTCCTGGTGGTAACCAGAATTCAGTAATTACTACAATGGCCAGTACAGTCACTCCAACCACAATTGGTCCGAAAAAGAGTTCCCAAGGCATTACAAATCTCACCGTTGATGACCCTAAAGTGAATCACGGGGGAGGTTCACCTTCAGGTATGGTTGTATCACTCGCTCATGCTGCTCGAAAGCCTACAGTTGGTGCAGTAGTTTCTCCTGTGCAAACCCCTGAACAAAAATTAGACCTGGAATCAACTTTTAACACTCCAGTATCAACAATTTTCTCCAGTAGTCAGACTTCTCTTCAATCACTGGTACCTGAAGTTTCATCTTCAACGATAGCTAAGTCATTGCTCCCAAGTAAACCAACAAATTCTATCCCAGTGACCCTAACTGGAGTCTCTCATTCTCTCTCTTCTGCTGGCAGCACAATTATTACTAGTCCAAAAACTGGCTCCAATTCCTATTCTCCACTCGAGGTCAGAGTCGGTTCCTCGGGACGCAAAAATGCTAAGAGTACTTATGCCGCGTGTACAGTAGCTTCACTTAACACAAGCAATCCAATGCCAACGCCTCCTGCTAATTTAACAGTCTTAAATAGTTGCAGCGGGGATTCTAAAACTGCTTTTATCGCGCCTAGTGGAGTTATTCCTTCATCTCATAATAATAGGTAAGATACAAAATGATAGGTCCATCCTATATTATAGTATAAGTCTTAGCATAGTCCTTGTTAGAAAATAATTAAGTTTTATAAATGTTAATGTCTCTAAAATAATGATAATAACTGCTACACTAAAAAAAGTAATGATAATTAATTTTTACGTCGTCATAATGTTGTTACTTAGAAAAATAATACTTTTTTCCTATTATTAACAAGTTGATAAAGCGCCTTGTCACTCTTTTAGAATGGGCTCTGATGATGGCAAATGCAAGTGTTCAGTATGCCACAAAGAATTCGCGAAACAAGGCCAATTGAGACTTCATATAAATATTCATTACATCGAAAGGCCTCATCGGTGCGACTCTTGCGGAATTTCCTTCAGAACTAATGGTCATTTACAAAAGCACAAGAGATCCGTCAGTCATTTCAATAAGGTATCATGGATTTGTTTGTTTCGTTAAATTAATAGATTATTTCACCGAAGTTATTAGTTTTTATTGCGTGAGAGGTTTTTAATTGGAATCCGTACAAAATCTGACGGGCAAGTTCAGGTCTGGGATTAAAAACACTTGCGTGGATTTTGGGGTTTCGTACTGGACTCCTTTAATTAGTGGTTAACAATTAAGTTGGGAGTTTTTAAAAAATCTGTGGTTGCTCGAAGCCTATACTGGTGTTTAGATTTATTATAAGCTTTAAACGTAAAAAACATTAACAGTTCTGCAGCGTGATAGATATAGTTGCATTGAGTTTTAAAAGACAGAGTTGGATCCTGAAATCAAGACTGGAATCAAACAATCTAATTCCAATCAAGTACACAAACTATTATCACCAGGAATACGATATTATCCCAATTTCAGCCAGATTTATTATTATTAACCTTTTATAATAATTGTAGCGACGCATAAGGCGATACCAAGCATCGCCATTCATTCATCTTTCATAAGATGCGGAATATTGCTGCTAGTGTTCTTAGAAAATTTTTCTAGACGAGAAACTCTCGCGTTAAATAACTACTGTACTACAATTTTTCAGGTAAACATGAACATGACTTTCGGAACTCCAAGCACAGACAATCCTCGTCCTTTCAAATGCCACGATTGTAAGATCGCTTTTCGCATCTACGGTCATTTGGCGAAGCATCTCAGGTCGAAATTGCATATCATGAAGCTCGAATGTTTGTGCAAATTGCCATTCGGGACCTACGCTGAAATTGAAAGGTCTGGAGTGAACCTAAATGAAATTGATACTTCAGACTGCGAAAATTCGCTTGAAAGTTTGCAGGTATTTTTTTTATCTATCTATTTTTAAGTTTTAAATACACAGAAATGAGTTCTGATACAATTTATAAGGATGTTATTTAATCATATTTATATTTATTATTAGTGAACTAAATTTAGGCGAACTTTTAAAAGAATTTTGTAAAAGAATTTTCACTGTTACTTTAAAGATAATGGCTTCGAAGCTTTATGAGAAGGAACCAGCAAAGTTATTGGCTTGGCAGAGTCAGCAACAACAACAACAACAGCAAATAAAACAGTCGCACATGAGTGAGAGCAGAGAGAGAACTGTTAGCAATTCATCCACTAATTCTGAGGAGTATCCTTTATTGGATGAACAAGAGAGCGGAACCCCCTCCAGCGCTTCAACATCGAAATCAAATGAAGAAGAATCGGGTAATTAACTACTACAATATTCGGAATTAGGGACTCGTCAAACGGGTACCTAAAAAGACAGGATTGCATTAGAGGGATGGCTAGCAGTAGTTCCAGGGTTGCACTGATAAGGGAGAATGCTGATGACGATTTGTATTTAATCAGTTTGTTAGCAAAAATCCTTTAAACAGATTAATAGGCCTTAAGATTAGTAACAATTAATATACCAATTTATGATAGCATTGTTTTTATTTCACACATTGACATGATACAGGTTAGGTATTATTGCAGTCCTTAAAATATGTAAAAAGTAGTAATTTTCATAACTAAGTACCGAGTTTCATCATCTAATTCAACCAATAGTTCAAGGAGTTCATTTAAAAAATTTTAATTCGCATGATCAACAAGTGCGCTGGGAACTTCAAAAAAAATCTTATTATAATTATAATCACGCAGTAAATAAGAATTTAGAGTATTATTAACGTATTTTACGCCTCAGAAGACGCTACAAGTGGTAAGACGCACCCTATATTTAGCAAAGAATATTTAGGAAAAAAATATTTCGGAGATTTATCGGCCTGACAAAAAATATATTCCCATAACTTTATTAAAAGAACATTAAACAAAACAATAACATATGAGCCCTCAAGTGATTTTTGGAGACGTTTTTCAGGAAAAAAGTAGCGTCTTATGAGGCGTAAAATACGGTATATTCAGTTAATCCCAACTATACATTTTCCTCTATTACAGGATCCCTAAATTAGTTTCGCAAATTTTATTAGTTTAATACAGTTTAGGAGTAGTCTAGGCTTTATTGACAGTTGTTAACACATAATTATCATTATCATTACTGAGGAATAATAATTATCTTAACAGAAGCGCTGTTAGTCCTAGAATTTACTTCGAATGACTCCAGTTTTTCTTTATATAAATTTGTGAACTTACATTTTCCTTCAAAATTTAACCGTTGCAGTAGCATTAAGCGATATAAAAGTAGTTTGTAGATTATGAAGGGACTACTACGCACGCGCACCTTACTCCCAGCAAAACCAAAATTCATATACAAATCCCTTAATACCGTCACCCAACATACTTCAGTTTTTAATATTATTCGTCCATTCTCTTAAAAGTGGCTACCACTTTTTAAACATTTTCAAAGTAATCGCTTTTTATCTCCAGGGGAAGAAGATGATCCAAATGAAATGAAATCTGTTGATAAAATATCTAATAACGAGACCTCTTCCACACCCTCGCCTTCTTCTTCTTTTTTCTTCGTCGCATCCTCCGTGTGAAGTTGGATCAGTGAGTTTATTAATGTACAGGAGAAAGGGGTCTTACTCGATGCGGGACTTATAGATATTTCGTCGACGGAGACTTATTGATATTAATAATAATCTAACGTAACCCAACTTCATTTAACCCTTAGAAAACTTGTCGATAAAATGTCACGTCAACGAAATGTCGCTAGCCCGACGATGCATCGTGCGTAAATGAAGTTCCTCCATAAATGAGATTCAAATTTATTTTCTGAGTAGGTAATGCAAAGTTACAAAATATTTTTCATGAATTGATTGATTCCAAATATGATCGATGCATAATTTCTGTTTGCTCATTACCAAATGACAAAGAAACTGGACTTTTCTTTTGGAAAAGTTAGTCGGTAATGAAACATTTAATTCAGTCGATGAATTAAGGAAACATTAATGCAACGGTTAGGATAAATTTGTAGCTGTACCCGATTTAAAGTTGAATGGGGTTGGAACGTTGTAGTTGAGACATTTGAATTTGCAATTTTTTAATCATTCAATAACACGTGTGTATTGATGAGCGAGTGTTTAGTTTAGAATAAGTATTAAGTAATTTAGGTCACTTTAAACTCGCGATTAAGTTCTTACATTTGGAAATGCTAGTTCCCACTTGACACGCATTGATGGGAGTTTCGCTCGTATTATCATAGAGCAAATTAAAGATCCGCGCGAAGTCGGTTCGCGGGAGTTCGTTTTATACGAGTTGAGTGCGAGTGGTGGTTGATGATGATCTGATTTGTTTACCATTATTTTTATTTTAAAGGGTGCTACGGAAGGCTTACTCGGGTGTTCAAAATGCCATCAGAAGTTTTTGGACCTGAAAAATTTCGAAATCCATTATTATACGGAGCACGAGGTAAGAAAAGGTGGTTTGGGTGATATACGCGTATGCTATGAAAGAGTCTTTTTCACGTTCTCCATTGGTTGGGCACGACGCTCTTGAAACTTTGAATTTCAGACCGGAGAGAGAGCGGTTCGTCAGTACACACGCTTAACCATCACGGAAATACGGTGACATTCTGGTTTTAGGGATGCGCAAATGAAGCATTCTCAAAAAAATAAAATAATTATACACGGTGTCCCAGAAGTCTGGACTCATAGGGAAAATAGGCATTATATTTTTAAAGTGAAACAAACACATTTCTAATGTCAATTTTACATATTTCAGGAAAGAAAATAGCCTGATGGCATAGTATACCAATCGAGAGAAGGTGGAACTGATATTGCTACATGTTTCCGGAAAAAGCCAGAGGGAGGCATATTTGTGAAATAACTGACGTGTCTCTCCTCTGGCTTTTTCCGAAAACATGTAGCAATACTAGTTCCACCTTCTCTCGATTGATATACTGAGCCATTAGGCTATTTTCTTTCCTGAAATATGTAAAATTGACATTAGAAATGTGTTTGTTTCACTTTAAAAATATAATGCCTATTTTCCGTACGAGTTCAGACTTCTGGGACACCCTGTATATGTAAGCTTATTTATGAAACACACTTAATTAAAGAAATGATACTTTTCTTTCATTTTAAAATTTATATTAGAAATGCATCTGTCATTTTTTATTTATTTAGGATTTAATGCTCAGATGGCAGTTTCGGTATTAAATTCCTTGTTAGACTCGACTGTATGCTTTTCAGAATTCTAACTCGAAGGGGAATCAGGGGGAGTTAAGTAAGTCGAAGAATGAAACAACAACAACAACAACTTATGTCCAGCTCAATACTTCGTCGAGCGAGCCAGTCGTCACAAAGCTATGATGAACGATAATACCGTGCGTAGTGTCAGATTCCCAAGAAATTACGCCATGATACCGTTTGAAATTCTCCAATATCCTAATGTTTCAAAGGTTTAAACGAGAAATGACACTCTGAGCGGCGTTGCGCGTTCGATATGACTGTCGTACTTGGGTATTTTATAATTAATATATGGATTTAGTATGGAATACCGTAAAACAATGTGACAGTACTTATTTATGTGATAAATCTAAACCCTAGCTGTGTTTACGTTCAGAAACGAATGATTAAAGGACATAAATGGCGTGTGTGAAAATCTTTTGAAATGTTATTTTTACTTCGCAGTTTTTTTTCTTGTTCAAGTTATGCAGCAATTAATTGTAATTGTTTTATTTATTGAAAGTTATTATTAAATTTTATTAACATTGTTAGCCCGAGCGGTCGTTTCAGGCAAAAAAATAATAATAAAAATAATTTTATTTAAGTAGTTAAATTTAAGTTTTATTTTTCACACCTTTAATTAAAAAGGTAATAATTGGTTATTTTTTATTTATTTATTTTCAATTTATTTAAATTTTAAATACATTACATCTTTTTTCAATTCCATGAATTTAATTACTTGTAGCGATTTAGTAATTTTTTTTTTGAAGGTAGACTTAAATATATATATATATTTTTAAGTACCTCATGTTATATATACAGGGTGTCCCATAAGTCCGGCATCATAGGAGAAATTCATATTTTTCTATTTCTACAAACCATAATTCATATTTTTCTCTTTCTACAGGCCATAATGTCTGTGAGCAAGGAAGAACGAATCCAGATAATTCTACTCATAGGAAATCGGAGTCAGAGAGACTTTGCAACAAGTTTGCTACACAACTCTGTGTTATTGGCTCGCGGTCTGGATGCAGTCTGTTAAATTCAGCAGCGGCCTCTCTTTGACTCCGATTTCTTATGAGTAGAATTATCTGGATTCGTTCTTCCTTGCTCACAGACATTATGGCCTGTAGAAAGAGAAAAATATGAATTATGGTTTGTAGAAATAGAAAAATAAGAATTTCTCCTATGATGCCGGACTTATGGGACACCCTGTATATATATATATATATTTTACACGAGTGTGTGCCGTTTGTTGAGTGCTTAGATGCTACCATCCGTTCTTAATTCATATTTTTTATATATATACAGGGTGGGCCGTAAGTTTCCATACATAGGAAAAATAAACATTTTTTTATGGACAACCATTTTTATTTATATAATATGCTCTACATGGTTGCCATTGTTTTGAAAACACATTTCAATACGTGTTCCCCACTGTTGATGAACACGCATTAGCACAGTTGACGTTATGCTTGTAATGGCGTTGGTGATACGTTCCTTTAGATGATTTATGTCTCGTATCTTTTCCTGATACACCATGGCCTTCAAGTGCCCCCAAAGATAGAAATCAAGGGGGGTGAGATCTGGGGATCTGGGAGGCCACTCCACAGGACCACGCCGACCAATCCAAGCATCCGGAAACTGCTGCTGATCCAAATACCGACGCACGTGAAGACCATAATTTAAATTTTCCTATGTATGGAAACTTACGGCCCACCCTGTATATATACATAGGTAATCTGAATGTTGTAATATCTGAAGTTATGTTGAAAATACCTGAAGAACATCATTATACGACATGCATCAAAATTGAAGTATACAGAGGGTTGACAAAAGTAAATAGACAGCTTTGTTTTTTTCACCGAAATTTTCTTATTTGATTATAAAAGTGAATAAATAATAAAATTTATCGAGTCCATAAATAGAAAGAGGAAAAGAAAACTCTCTCAAATATATTGATTCGGCTAATTTGTTGTTATTTATTGAAATCAACAAAGGGAAATGGAACACGTTTTTAAAAATATTGACGACTTATCAAATGAAACACTGGAAAAACAAGGGTCTCTCTCTCTACTTATAGTTTTGTTAAATACTGTCAACCAAATTCTAAAGAACAATATGGCTGCTGCTGCTGCTTCCGTTAACGATACAAAAACTAAAAGATGGTAGTATAGATTAAAATGAGGCTTTCTTTTTTTTCTAATTATGCTCAAGGAACACCTTATTGTGTAAACTGTCTCATTTTAGACGCGGGAGTTCATCGAGTGATATCTATCTGTGGAGGTGTCTGTATGTATTATAATAATAATATTTAGTGGAAGGTATGCGTGTTAATATAGTGTATTTTATATAAAAATATATTAATATATTTAGTATATATTAATATATGTCAAAGTGTCGTAACTTAAATATATTTTACGATTGTTGTACGAAGTTATATTTATAATAAATGTACATAACCCTATATAATAATATGATAGTGGTGACGTCACAATTATTGTTTCGTAACGGAATTTAGAGTTAAAATTTTGAGAAATAAAATAAAATTTTATAAGAAAGAAAGATTAACCAAAAAAAAGTATATGACGTCATTTGTGTGCGGTGGAGCGACTAACTGTCGTCATCTTGAGGCTTTATGACGTCACAAGTAAACTTCTCAATGCTAAATTGACAATCTTTGAACGAGTATTACTCAGGGCTCAAAAACTAGAAAGGAAGGAAGAAACCCGAATAAAGCAATCAATTTTTTTATTAAAAATATTGTTTAAACAGTATACAATAATTAAAAAAAAACGCAACTTTGTTTTTATATACAAAGGAAGAATATAATAATTATCTATTATATTTATATTACCTACGACTGCGTACAGTGAGTGAAGAAGATTCGTAAGGTATACGATTCCTTATTGTATAATTGTACCTGAAAATACTTTAGCAATCGTGATCGGGCCTCCGTGGAAGGTAATACTGGATATAACGGCGAGTGGACGTGGTTTATAAAAAGTGTGAGTGTTACCGCCTTCGCGTTAT
The DNA here is from genome assembly GCA_023014485.1 of Bathynomus jamesi. Lineage (NCBI taxonomy): Eukaryota > Metazoa > Arthropoda > Malacostraca > Isopoda > Cirolanidae > Bathynomus > Bathynomus jamesi. Next base: position 308,135 of record JAJOZX010004456.1, on the reverse strand, counting down.
AAAAGTAAAGAACTATGACGTCAGAGAACGGAAACCATATTTTCCTCGTAATGCGCATGAAATCTTTATGTATTGCGCTTATTACCACCGAGTTTTGTAAGAAAATTTATTCCTTCTGAAAATTAATGAAACCGATATTTTTCAGTCTTTCCATATGACAAGTTGCGTTCATATTTCTTTCTCTAATTTTAAAGCCTCGCGTAACACACACACACGACCTCTTTTCGAGAGAAAAAAAAAATTGGGCCATAAATTACTAATGAAGGTATATTGTATCGGATAAATTGAAGTCCAAGATAAGTTTGAAGATCACTCGATCTTTACTGGTCAGTTTGTGGTCGTATTTTGAATAAAATGATGTATTGCAAAATTATCTGAATTTAAAAAACATAAATTACAATGTCTCATTCGAACCACACTTTGAAAATTATAAACAATAGGTTTTCTATTATACCTTAACTTTATCTCATTTCATAGATTACTTTAACGGTTCAAAATCGACACTTAAACAAGTAGTATTTGGACATAAAACATTTTATAATTTTAGAGTTAATTCCAAAGTTTGTCCGTTGTTTAACAGTTCCTTATTAATGATCTCCCCCCCCGACAATCCATTCTTGCAGTTTTTTTTTTTATGAACTATAAGCCACCCCACTCTTAATTCTCCATTATGGTACCCTCCTGTCCTCCCATGACCATCTCGCCGTTATATACCACCTTTCCTCAGTGCACCAACTCGACTGTCCTGTCGAGATTTTTGGGCTGTAACTCATTTGCCAATGTGACCCTTTATCGAAACTTGTTAACCTAACTACGTATAATTTATGGACTTCACCTAACCCGCGCAATGGCAGTGTACTGATGAAGTGGAACTTAGGCATTTTACCGAACGTTCACAACCCGCTTTTTCTCCTAATTTAAAGAACGTTTTCTCATTCCTTTCCCTCTTTGTTCCGATTCTTTCGCAACATTTGATTCTTGTGGAGGCTTTTTCTGGCTGCTAACATTTACTCTTCCAAAGAAACTTTTATTTAGTCTCCTTTCACTTCTTATTCTTAATTTAAATTTTTTTATAACTCTGCTTAACTTTTCTCACGTTTTATCACTGTTTCATTGCGCTCAACATCGATATAGTTCGGCGAAGCAGCTCACGTTTTTGAAGCAGAATAAACCTTAATAGTTGGACAAGAAATAAATGATCAACTGACATTAATTAAAAATAATTAAATTTTTTTTTCAACGGACATTTTGAATATGACGTCAAATTAAAAGTAAATGTCTTCGCGATTTTACCATTGTTTCATCAATAATTTTTAGATGATAATTCTTAAAGAAGCTATTTTAATCCTAAAGTTGAAACTGTTAATGAATAAGTATGGGAGATTTCATACTTATTTTGTTAAAAATTCTCCCACTTCTATTTTTTATTAAGTACAATAATTAGTTAGTTAGGTTGTACGGGGAATATGTTCAGTATTTTTCATTGTTTCATCCTTGTACATTTGTAAATGTACATTGACTTTTATTATTTTAATTTTACAATCATCCCCGATATTGCTTTTTTGATAAAATATTGTTATTTCTTTTAATAATGCTAAGGACACGAAAAATATAATTTATCGTAAGGTTCTTTCCTTTTTTGGCTTTACGATTTGTTGTGTGTGATGGGGATTCGCCCCTATCTCGGAAAAAGGATTGTTAACGCATGTTACATTACTGGGTAATTCTACAACTAAAAATAGTGATTATAGATGAAATAATTTGTTTTTAGTTTGCATCGGCTAAATGTTGCAAATCAGTTTTGTATAAATGAACAGTATAGGAAAATCACTCTGTCCTTTTAAAAAAAAAAAAAAAAACTAGCGGTACAAATATTTGTAGATAGAAGTAGAAATATAACTTTTTATAAATATTATTATATTTGTTTTGCATCCAAATTTTATTTGTAAATGTCAATTTCCTACCTGCCATTGAATCAACAGATTTATAATAACCAGAATAGGAATAATAAAAATGTACATAAGTTTCATAATATATAGTTTTTACCAAGCTTTTCAATACTATTTTGAGTAATAACTTAAGTCTGTGATGAAATCATGTGTAAATAAAGATGTTTTGTGTCATTAGTTGTAGATTTTTCCTTCAACGTAATAAATATATTTTCTGTGTTGACGAAGTGGTTGCGATGAAACGGCTAATTGAGTATGAGTATGTATGGTGTTAGAGGTAAATTGTTAAATGCAGTGAAAAGTTTTGTGGGTAGACTACTACTACTACTACTACTACTACTACCACCCACAAAACTTTTTACTGCATTACTTGTGTAAGAGTTAAGGGTGAGTTGAGTGACTGGTTCAGTATTAATGCTGGAGTACGATAAGGATGCGTGATGTCACTATAGCTATTTAATTTGTATATGTATTGGGGAATAGGTGAGATGGAGGCAAGAATGCTAGAGAAGTAAACCTGAATTTGGAGGAGAATGACTGGCGGCAGTCGCATCTGATGTACGCTGATGATTTAATACTTTTGAGTGTATTAGAGACAATAAAAGAGAAAGGTTACAAGTTTTGTTAACGTTCATGAAAGAAGAATACTGACTAAGAAGTAACGTTTTTGTTACTGAGAAAGGGGAAGGGTCATCACATAAAATGGTGGAGAGAGAACATTTTGAGGTTGCAAAAGAACTTAAATATTGTGGGGTGGGGTGACTGACAACAGAGATGCATTGGAAGCTGAAAGTAGAGTGAAAAATGGTAAGCACGTCACAGGTGCTATAAAGGCGTGGTAGGAAATGCTTAACTGTAGAGGCAGCAAGAGGTTTATATGATAGTTTAGTGTCAAAAGTTGAAATGAATAACTGAAGAAAGATTCAGGTAGACCATACAAGAAATGGATATTCTTGGACTGTGGAGCGAGAGTCATTGGATGTAATGACAGGATTGTATGCTATCTTGGTATAGTCATGTGAACAGAATTGTGAAAGGTATATAATAGGGAGTACGTAGGTGTGAGAAGTAGAGAAAGACCACGTAAGAGATGCGTGTTTTGGAGATTTTTTTTACCATAACAGCAAGTTCATGCGGCGGAGGGAACCCACAGCTTTCCGTGGAACCAGAGCAACAAGTCGCTACATCTAGACGAGGCTTGTCCAACATACGGCCCGCCAAAGATTTGTATAAGGCCAGCAGGCAGATACTGAAAATTCATTATCTAATGTATTTTATTTCGATAAAATTTAATTTTAAAATAAAATTTTATCTAAAATTTGTGCACTGGCCCTCGGTGAGAGTCATTAATTGAAATGTGTCCCTTCATGAAAAAAGGTTGGACACCCATGATCCAGACACACGACGGTACCCCGTCCAACTACTACCCAGACCCAGTGCTGCTTAACTTCGCTGATCGATGGGTAGCGGTATTACGACAGTGGACACGACGTAACTCCGGCGTAAGAGATGGAAGGATGTAAGTGGTAAATAAACGTAGAGTTGATATAATGTGGCACAGTAGTTAACGAGTAGAGGGGAATGGAAGCAGTGTGTAAATGGAGTTGTTGATCTCACCTGACCAACGTATATCCACAGCGTTGTCATTAAAGATAACTCTGGAGTCTGGATACATAAGATTGGGGTAGTATCTTAATCCAGATTTCTTTTATGCAGGAAGGAGGGGCCAAGGGCAAACGCCCGCAAAAATGCCCCTCTCCCCCCATAGAAGGAGGAGGAGGAGAGAACCGAAATCAAGGTCCAAAGGTTTCAAGATTCTGGACACACTGCGTTTGAAAGATTGGAGGTCATAGACGGGGGGAAAGATGGACTGAAGAAAGTTGTTCCAGAGTTGACCGGTTCAGTAAATGAAAGATTGGAAATATCGACTAACGCTTGCATTTGAGAGTTGGAGAGAAAGAGGGATGGCAATGTGTCGAAAGTCTGGTACTGCAAGCTCTTTAAATGAGGAAGTATGCAGTTAGAGCAGTTTCTCAGCCGGATTTTCCCCACGACCCCCGTGTCAGGGTCTTAGGTCGGCGTGACCCTTTATCATCCTACAGGGGTAAACAAATTCATAAAGGGATTTTTTTTTTTTGCGCATAAATCACTACTACAGGGGTAAACAAACTACGACCTGGGGAGGTCGCGGCCCACCTTTTGAGAAACACTGAGTTAGAGAGTTCAGAAGAGCACTGTCCGTTATGACAGCGATAGTAAAGAAAAAGTGAGGCATCATTGCAGCGAAGAGAGAAGGACTGAAGACAGTCAGTAAGAGGCAGGAAACTGATGAGAGAAAAAGCTTTTGATTCCATTTGGTCAAGCAGAGTTGTGTGGGTTAAGCCACCCACTTGTGACTTACTCAGAGTTATGTTAAGCTATCGCGGGGCCCGGCACCGGGTTAGTTGCGGGGTCCTTCACTTCCTCAAACTCTGATGAAATATGTCTTTAGTAGGCCTAGTATTAGCCGTTAGAGGTGATAGTGATTAATTTAATGCTAATGATTAACTGATGGAATGAGTGACTGTGAATGACAAGGCTGGGTCAACAATTTATGATGTCCTGCGATATCACCAGTTTGAAGGTGACTAATGGAGTAGGCCTACTATAATTACTTCTGATGATATGAATTGATTCGAGGTCACCAGCTTAGATTACACCCAAGCAAAATAAGGTTATAAAAATCACTTGCTGTTTTGTGTTTAATTAAGAAAATAAATCAGTTATTGGTTCACAGTGAATAACAATGACATAAACAGTAATTATAGTGATTAACAATTATATAACGGCATTTATATTATGCTGAGATGACTTGAGGCTTAGCCAATAAGGAAATAGTTATGCAGCTTAATTGTTAATATATAGAAAGCTAATGAGTTGTACACAAGTGGGAACGCAGAATGAACTAATGAAGCCTATTGATAACAGAAATTCTGCACGTACACCCTGAATAACAAAATGCAATGACAGTAATTATAGTGGTTAACAATTAGATAACGGCATTTATAGTATGCTAAGATAAACTGAGGATTAGCATATAAGGAAAAGGTTATACAGATTAATTGTTAAGTACTACACCGAGTGATGAACACTAATTTAGGTAAGCTAAAAGTTATGCAAAAATGGAAACAAAGAATGGGCCTAGTAATGATATAAAGAAATGCAAATGCGTTTGGTGCACTGAATGGATTAGGCCATCAATAATGAAAATGCTTAAACTGATTGATCACTTAAGAAAAGAAGCACAGAGCTTACCGACACGGTGAAATACCTCTTGGGATGAAGAGTTACTTGAGGTTGACCTATTACTGTAGGCCCGAGGTGTCGTTGACTGTCCGTTGATTCGCACGTAGAGGTTGTTCTTGCAGATTGGGATCCTGAAGTGAAATTGACCGTCCGTTGTTTCGCACGTAGAGGTTGATCGTGAAAACGGTAGTGGGCCTACTGGAGTCTCGTTGACGGCCGCTTTTCGTAAAGTGGTGGAGGATGCACAGAAATTAAATGACTTGGGATTGTAGCTTCGTAGAAAATTCACGTACCGTATCCTCCTTGAGGATGTTTCTTGTAGCGTGTTGAACTTTTCCGGTGCCCTCGAGGATGATTAGAAACCGGTCGAGATGTTGTGAAGAGGCCAATGGAAGAAACACCTACGGCAGTAGTGAGGTTTAGTGCAGGGCGGATTTATAGCATACTTCAAGTGATGCTTCGTTTCTTGAATGAAATATGTTGAAGTGGGCCTTGATCTGATGCCGGCTGAAGTCAATGATGGCATTGCGTGGAGAGCAGACGCTCGAGATGTACGCATGAGAGGAGTGAGAATGAATGCCAGCACCGCCGGCCTTTGGGCAAAGCAAGCAAAGCGGCTGCTTTGGGCCCCGCAAATATATGAGTACAGTATAAAAAATATTTTGGTTTTGAGTGGTAAATTAAATACGGCTTGTCATAATAACTCTTCATATACAGTAGTATTCATATACAATAGTATTCCGTATTAATTATATATTTTATATTTCAGATATCGACTGACAGTGATGTCTCCAAAGAGATTGCGAGATACTGCTCGGAAATATCTCAGCGGTCACCAGAAGAGACAGCGTGAAGCGAAGCGGAAATCAGAACTTGAGCGTATGTATGGGTCATTTGAAAAATTTCTAGAGAAACCGCAGAAACGTGATCCACAGGCTGAAACTAAACAAGATGTGCCTGCGCCGTCGGATGCATCATCATCAGCTTTGATAGATGAAAGTGAACTAGATGTACCTGCGCCGTCACATGCGTCATCACCAGCTTTGATAGATGAAAGTGATATCCAGAGGGAAGAAGAACCCATGGATCAGACTCCAATTCTGCAAAATCAGCCTCTGGATGCACTCAAAGATCCAGGTCAATGGTCGGAAACTGTCAGCACAAAAGTCAGAGATTTACTAGTGAGTAAAAGGCCCATCACAGTGTGAGGAAGACTATAACTTTCCCAGAGATGACAATGGCAGCAAGTTTTCAAAAAGTCATTACAAGAGACGGATGGAAAATGGAGAAGTTGGTATACGGAAATGGCTGACTTATTCAATCTCTAAGAATCGGATACTTTGTTTCTGTTGCAAGTTATTTGGAAACTCCAACAATGCCTTGGGGTGTGGAGGATTCTGTGACCGGGTGAATACTAGTTCCAGACTGAGGTGACGTGTGTGTATATATATACAGTATGTACATAGTCTAAAAGTCACTAAAGGGGAAATATCACTAAATCTAAGCTGAATGGCAAGAGCAAGTCATAAACGAACCAACGCGGCTGTTCGTATTGTTTTGGGCTAGCCTAGAGATGTTTTTTCCTATCTGACCTAATCAGTGGTGTTGAGTATAATTAGGTGGTGTTTCTAAGGTGACAAATGGGGTAGAAAGTTGTCCGTACTTAAGTATAGTTAGGGGTAATGTCTAGAGCTTCTAAGTTGGTAATGTAAGAGAGAGTTAGGTAGGCCGTTTGTGGGACACAGAAATCTAGTGGTAGGCTTCCAAAGGAATATCTAATTCAGCGCACCGGTAAGTGCTTTTGATTATTTGCTAGAACCTAAGTAACCTAACTGGGGTGTCTACCCCACGCTATCACACAGACTGTCTGAGCACGAAAGATCACAGGGCCATCTGAAGGCGACTCTCCAATGAATGTAACTCGAACAACGTTTGATCAAAAGTTGCACTGTGGATCAACTCAGTCAGGAACGAATCAATACGGAGAAGCTTAGGTGGAAAAATGTGTTTGAGCGCCTCCTCGCCATTGTACAGTACCTCGCTGAACACAACATGGCATTCCAAGGATCAGTAGATACAATCTTCAGACGGAATAATGGCAACTTCCTTGGACTGGTTGAGCTTATCTCAAGATTTGATCCCGTCATGCAAGACCATCTTAGAAGAATAGTCAATAACAAATTCATGATCATTACCTGGGAAAACGAATCCAGAATGAACTCATCTCGCTCATGGGCAACAAAGTTCGAGCAACCATTGCACACAGAATTAAAATGGCAAAGTATTTCTCTGTGATCCTTGATTACACACCCGACATTAGTCACAAGGAGCAGATGTCCCTTACTTTGCGATATGTCTCTGATGGATCATCAGGTACTGAAAGTGGAATTTTTGAACACTTCATAAAGTTCATTGAGGTGAAGGAGACCACAGGAGAAAACCTACCAGAGGTATTGATGAGAGAACTTCACGAACTTGGACTGAAAATGAGTGATATTCGTGGACAAGGACACGATAATGGTGCGAACATGAAGGGACACTCATCAGGCGTTCAAGCGCGACTTCTGGAAATGAATTCAAGAGCATTCTTCACTCCATGCGCATGCCACAACTACAATTTGCTACTTGGGGACATGGCAAAAACATGTGTTCAAGCCATCTCATTTTTCGGGGTTACTCAACGCCTGTATGTCTTCTTCTCAGCTTCAACCCATCGATGGTCAGTCTTCTACAAGTATGTGAAAGAGTTCTCAGTGAAGCCCTTGAGCGAGACAAGATGGGAATGCCGTGTGCAAAGTGTCAAAGCTGTACGATATCAAGCTGTCGAGATCTATGATGCACTTGTCGAAATTGCTGAAAAAGCAAAAGATCCTCAAGGAAGAAGCGAAGCAGAATCCCTTTGCAAAGAGATGAAGAATTTTAAATTCATTGTTGCTGTCATATTCTGGTATGACCTCCTCTTTCAAGTCAACTACGTGAGTAAAGATCTTCAGAGTGATTCAAAGCATCTGGCAAGTGCCATCGAGAGTTTGGAAAGACCATGTAAGTGGATGAAAGAATATTGGGAGAGTGGATTTCAAAGTGCTGTAACAGATGCCAAAGAGATTGCAGAGCAGCTTGAAATCGAGCCAGAATTCAAAACAACACAGGTCAGACGAAAGATGATGTTTTCCTATGAAGGTCAAGACCAGCCAATTGAAGATGCTGAAGAAAAATTTTAAATTTCTGTGTTTAACGCAATTAGACACCGCCATATCCTCCCTGGAACGACGATTCGAACAACTGAGAGAACATCACTCAAAGTTTGGCTTCATGTACATGTTCACAAAGATGTCCAAGACAGACCTACGTAAGCACAACAAAGATCTCGAACTTGAACTGACTGATGGAGAAGACCGCGACATTGATGGATTCATGCTTGCTGAGGAAATGGAAGCCTTGAAACCAATTCTTCCAAAAGATATACAAAGTGATCCACTGAAGATATTGGGCTTCATCACTTTGAACAATCGTTCTGTGGATTTCCCGAATTTCACGACTGCATTGCGAATACTACTGACTATTCCAGTTACTGTTGCATCTGGGGAAAGAAGTTCCTCAAAGTTGAAATTAATAAAAATGTATTTACGGTCGACGATGCTGCAGGATCGACTCAGTAATCTGGCGATCCTCTCCATTGAAAACGACATTGCGAGAAACTGTAACTATACAGACCTCATTGCCGAATTTGCCACTATGAAAGCCAGAAAGGTTTCCTTGTGATCACATCCAAAATAAATGATATTTATTGTTGAATCATTGTTCTTTTCTTTCAGTAAGTATGCACCCACTATGGGTAGGTAACTTTAACCTTAGGGCCCCACTTTAAAAATCTCGAATTGGGCCTCGTATTTGCTAGGGCCGGCCCTGAATGCCAGTAAACTGCGCCTTATATAACCTCTCAAGACGCTCGAGTTTCGAGGCACTCTGAGACGCTTCCCCAAGCGTCCGTTTGTTGTTACGAGGCTAGCGTCATTGTTTCCGATTCCTTGAAACCACGTGTGTCTTTCGTTTCCATGTGATTCTAAGATGTTTGAGAATGGCGGGGAAAAGAATTCCTATGGCTGTTCTTTGTCTGTTTTTCTGTCTGTTTCGTTGTCTGTTTCTCTACATGTCAATATAACTATGTATATACAAGTTTTAGAGGAGCTGGTCGTGGAGTGGATAGCACGCTGCGTTTACATCCAGTAATAATCACGTGAAATATTTTATGACATGAATTTATGTTTCAAATTATCTTGCCTCCAAAAAAATACATACCGTAAATTGCGGCCTATAAGCCGACTTTTGAAGTTTAATTTTTGGCTTCCAAAATTAAGGGTCGGCTAATGTGGCGGGTATAAAATGGCAAACAAAAATGGGGCTGTGCCACTTTCGTCAGACTTGAAGCTTAGGTCTCTATCACACGTTACTGGGTTGCAACTCGTATTTTTAACATTCATAAATACTACTATGGTACTTGCCTGTAATATTTGTTACTGCTATTAATCATTTACCAATTTTTTGCAAAATATGTAAGGTTCTGTTATAAATAATAGACGAAATAGTCGGTGTAGGTTCATTTTTTGTCTAATTACTGGTATTTTCGGTAAAGTTTGATGAAAGTGGTGTTGCCTTGATGTTGGATTGTTCAGTGTTTCAGGTGGGGGGGGGGGGGGCTTATGCGGCAGGTATAGGCCTAAATCAGAATTTTTATTTAGAAAAATTAATGTCGGCTAATACGCCGGTTCGGCTTATTGCCCGCAATTTACGTTAAAGAATAAGTGTGTACAGTATGTATTTCTTTGGTTTAAAAAATTTGATGCGCTTCTCATAGAAAAACTATTTAAGAGTATTTCTAAGAATTCTCATAAAAAAACGATCGCGAGCGCGGTGCCCAGGGCACGTGCCCTAAGTACCTTGGCCTTAACATGCCCCTGACTTAAGTAGTTACTCAGTAATCGTTACTTTTCTGAGTAACTAACGGTAACTAGTTACATTTTCCGGACGAGTAATTGTAACTGTAACTATGATAGTTACAAAAAACATGAATATTCGTAACTTCTACCAGTTATTTTTTCTTTGAGGGCAAAAGGTTAGTAACTACTTTTTTCACAAGCCTTTCCTCGATGTATATACTGTGCACAGTGTAAGTTTATTGACAACATATTTCTGATGCTGATATAATAAAATGTTTTTGTTTATTCGTTAAATCACAATCAGTTTGAAATAAATTAACAATCTTGGCAAGTATCACTTGTCAGGAAAAGTACTTTTATCAGGATCAGATATTTTTCTTATGCAGGAAAGATGGGCCAAGGGTCAATGACAGCAAAAATGCCCCTCCCATAAAGGAAGAAGAAAGACAAAATAAAGCCCAAGGTTTTCGAGGTGTTTGAAAGATTGGAGGTTATAGACAGGGGAAAAGATTGATTGAGGGAGATTGTTTCAGAGGTGACCGGTTGAGTAGATGAAAGATTGAAAATACCGATTAACCCTCGCGTTAGAGAGTTGGACAGAAAATGAATAAGAATGTGTCGAAAGTCTGGTACTGCGTGCTCTCCTTAAAGGAGGCATGCAGTTAGAGAGTTCAGAAGAGCAGTGTCCGTTATAATAACGATAGTAAAGAGAGCGTGAGGCAACATTGCGGCGAAGAGAGAGGAATTGAAGACAGTCAGTAAGAGGCTGAGAAATGATGAAACGAAAAGTCTGATTCCACCTAGTCAAGTAGAGCTGTATGGGTTGACCCACCCAACACAAGAACCGTAAGCTACTTCATACAGGGGCGGACAAGACCCCTGTACTTCCTGTACAGAGACAGTAACTGAGTCAGGGTGAAGAAACTGTGGAGCCGGTACAGCACACTTAACCTCTTGGAAGCTGTCATAAAAAAAGAGTATATGTGATCTTTCCAGGAACGATCACGAGAAAAGGAAACGCCAAGAATGTTAAGAGAAGAAGGATTGAGTTTTATATTGTTGAAGACAAGAGGGCAGTCGTGTGGAAGATTGTGACGAGTAGACAGATGAAGGAAATGAGTTTTTGAGGCATTGAAAGCCACAAAGTTTTCTCTGCCCCAGTCAAATATAGTAGAAAGATCAGAGGTCAGGTGCACCATTGCCGTCTCACGCGAATCATGGAATAACTGTGAAGCGGGTGGATTGAAGAGTGGAATCATTGGCATAAGAGTGGATAGTACAGGAAGTGTGACTTAAAAGATAATTGACAAATAAAAGGAAGAGAGTAGGTAATAGCACAGAACTCTAAGGAGCACCATTATTAATAATTAATTTTAGAAGAAAAGTGGCCATTCACAACCGCGGCTATAGATCGGCCAGAAAGGGAATCAGAGATGAAAGTATGGATAGAAGGATAGAAACCGAAGGAAGACAGTTTGGATTTGTGTCAGACTCTATCAAAAGCTTTTGATATGTCTGCGCAATAGAAAAGGTTTCACCAAAATCCCGAGAGGAGGATGACCAAGAGTTGGAGAGAGATGCGAGAAGATCGTCAGTAGGACGTCCTTTGCGGAACCTATAATGACGATCTGAAAGAAGATTGTGAGTAGAGAGGTGTTTAAGAATCTTCCGATTAAGGAGAGATTAGAAAACTTTAGAAAGGCAAAAAATCAAAGCAATTAGACGAGAGTCGGAAGGTTGAGAGCGGTTACCATTCATTGCGACATGCTGAATAAAAGCAAACTTCTGCAGGAAGGAAAAGTACTAGATGAAAGACAAAGACGAAAGAGTTTGTCTAGGCAAGATGTCAGCAAAGAAACGCAGTTCTTGAGAACAACGGGAGGGACACCATAAGGTCTGTACACCTTCCAAGAGTTAAGCTCAGATAGGGCAGAAAGAACATCTTTGGGAGAGATTCTAATTTTAGATATAATTAAGTCAGAGAGGGAAGGAGATGGAGGAACACCACCAAAATCGTTCAGGGTTGAGTTAGAGGCGAAAGTTTGGGCAAAGAGTTCAGCTTTGTCAGGAGAAGAGATGGCAACTGAGCCGTCAGAATGGATAAAAAAAGGGAAGTTAAGTTGTTGGGAAGGTTTTTGGCTAGGTGCCAGAAAGAGCGAGAAGAATTAGAATTAGATAGGTTTTCACATTCTTGTCTGATGAAGGAATTTTTTTCGATTTTGCACAATTCCGGGCAAAAATATAAGCAGAGTCAGGCGTTGGATGGCGACGATACCTTCTGAAAGCCTCCTCTCTGTTACGGATAGCATCACAACAAGCAAAGTTAGACAATTTTTTTTTTGCATTAGTGGTTGGAAAAGAATACGGAAGGTACGCCTCCACGCCTAAGTGAATCACCTCCGTGATGCGCTCAGCGCACTCGGAGAGGCCCCGGACAGGGAATAGTAATCATTCCATGGGAAATCAAAGAAGTACTGCCTAAAGGCCTCCCAGTCAGCCAGTGCCAAAGGCACTTGGAAGGATCCAAAGGCCGAACTGGAGCGATAGGACAGGAAACAGATACAAGATTGTGGTAGGAGGAGCCAAACGGAGAGAAAAGTTAGGTTAATGCGTACTTATGCGACTTATGCCAACGTCCACTTTTGGAATGAAATTACGTATAGAGAAAGTAGGAGGGTACAGAAAAGGGGCTGCTGTCAATTATTCCAGACACCCGAGTTTCAGTAAGGAAGGAAAGGTGAGGTTCAGAGGAGGAGAGGTTTTGTTCAACAGATTTTTTGTTGTTTTTAACAGGTTTTGTTGAACAGGAAATTTGAGGAGCGGCCACGAATGTTGCATAGAAATTTATAAAAAGTGAATCAGACAGAAGGGCCAGGACATCTCGAATGAGTGGTAGCTGTTAGAAAATCTAGAAGAGGAAGAGCCATTGCTGTCCCAACTCGATATGATGACTAAGCTGATTGATGCAGCATTGCGTGTATATATTAAGTTAAGGTGTGTGTGTATATCCATCTCATAATTGTAAGGTTAGTGAAAAATTCACTTAATTTAGAGCTAGCATTTTTGGGCTCTTGTGGCATCATTGTTTGGGCACTCTTGTGGCATCATTGTTTGGGCACTCTTGTGGTACCATTTTTTTTGGGCACTGCGCGTCCTTTCTACTCGTTTGTTGAATGCGGCACTTACAGGGCGAGGTTTTATAGAGATCTTTCTTGCAATTAAATTTGGTTGTTTAGATACAAGATTGTTGTATCGTGCAATGGTGCAGGTTGTGTTGTTGTTGCAAGGTTTCGAAAGAAGACCATAAATAGTGCCCCTTTTGTTTTTTATCTTAATTTTATGCAACTGAGGCCTAAGGTAGGCCCACATCGAGTCAGCAACCCTGAGGTAGGACCTAATAGGACCTCCAAGTCCGTAAGTTTTTAGTCTAGCTTAACTTGGGCTGTAGGTTAAACTGGCCCTTCAGAGCTTGGCCGTTCACGGCTCAGCTGGGATTCTGAACCCAATAAAATAAAAAATAACATGGTCCTTCGAAACCAGATTCTAGCCCAAGACTGAGTCAGTAACTATTTTCCGGCAAAATTCTGATTGTGCAAATTGTAGCCCAAGTTAGGCCTGGACAGGTTGAGCATAATTGAGCTAAGTTCCCAGGGTAGAAAGTTTGGTCGCCCAATTGCGAAATTTGGCCACTAGTCTGTCGTTGTTTTGGGCCTACATTTTACCGGTTTGGTTAATTTTGGTTTATTGTTCGTAGGCGAAGGTTGCAGACTTCTGTCCGCCAGTTACTTGGGTGGAAAATTTGGTATTCCATACTGGTGGTTGATCAGTACACCACCCAGCAATTCAGTTTATTTGAAAAAAGCAAAATTTGAGTTTTATCAGTTTGGTTAAATATTTTTGCCAATTCAGCTTATTTGGTATTGAGCCCAATTGTTGTTTGCATTGAAGATGAGTGCAGCTGAATTGAACAAGTTTAAAAAAAGGAGAAGCACCTACAAAGGTCTAATTACAAAGGTCATTGCCACTATATAGATTCTGCTATAGAGCAAGAGGATTTAAGCTTAGTGACTGCACAGCTTTCCATATTAGAAACTAAAAAGGTTGCTCTAAGCGAAGTAAATGTTAAAATTGAGGCTCTTATAGAAGAGGATGAAATAGAAAATAACATAATTTACTTTGAAGAGATTATTGGTGATATAATTAAAGTATGCCACAGAGCAAAAGAGTTTAGCAGCTCAGTACAGTTAAAGACCAGGTCTAATAATGAAACACAACCGTCAACAAATGGTGTTTGTGAAGTTAAGGTTAACAGATCTGCAGTTCAATTACCGAGGCTTGTACTCAAAATATTTTCTGGGAGTATTCAGGAATGGCAAGGATGGGCAGACAGTTTTCAATCAGCAGTTCATTCTAGTCAAGTGTTAAGTGCGGTGGAGAAGTTTAATTATTTGCAGTCCCTCTTGGAAGAGGAAGCAGTAAAGACAATAGCAGGATTAGCATTAACAGAGGCTAATTATAATGTGGCTTGGGGTATATTAAAGAAACAGTTTGGTAAGCCAGAGATCTTAATTAAAAGCCACCTCCGCGAACTTTTAGCTATACCTCCTGTTAATAATCCCAATAGTGTCAAGGAGTTACGGCAGTTATATGATGAATTTGAAGTTAGAACTAGGTCCCTGGACAACTTGGGTGTAGGAATGGAAAGGTATGGTATAATGTTGGTCACTATACTGGAGTCTAAATTGCCTAGCTCAATTTTGCTTGAATTAAGTAGGGGACACTCTACAGAACATGCGTACATCCTCCTTCAGTAGATGTTGAGTCTTTTAGGCACAGAATTAGCAAGACGAGAGGGAATTGAGTTTGCACAGTGGGGTGTTAAACAAGGGGACAAAGGCAGGCAAGTTTCTACAAAAAGGAATAGCCCAGGTACAGTGTCAGCTCTACATGCATCCTCTGAGAATACATTAAAGGGAATCAAGAAATGCATATTTTGCGAAGGCAACCACAAGTCATATAAATGCGAGGTGGCTGAGGCTTTACCCTCTGAGGAGAAAAAGGACAGGGTAACTAAGTTCACAGCATGTTTTAAATGTTTTTTTTTGAAAGGTCACAGAGCAAGGTTTTGTAAGTTTAAAATTTTGTGCAAAAAATGCCATGGCTGGCATCAGCCATTATTGTGTGAAAACACTCCTAGTAGGCCTACCCCAGAAGTAGAGACATCAATGGCACATACCACTGCTATGAAAGGGAGTAAAAGTAAAGGAGGATTATTGCAAACAGCTGCAGCATTATTAATTGGGAATGATGGAGAAGCTACTGTAAGAGTGTTGTTTGATAGTGGTAGCCAGTGTAGCTTTATTAAGACCAGAATTTCCAGAAAATTGAAGTTTAAAGAACTGAAGAGGGAAAATTTAAGAATTTCTGGGTTTGGGGTTCCGTTCAAAACCGAACCAAAGTTAAGAAGGTAGAAGTTCTGGTTGAGGGGTTGTTACCACAAGGTCCCACTATCAAGGTCCAAGCTGTAGAGATTGAGGAACTTTGTGCTCCAGTCACTACTTGTTTAGATATGGCATGTGTCCAAGAATTGCAAGTTAAAGGAATTAATTTGGGCAATAATAAGTTCGAAGGAACAGAAGATATTAGTCTTTTGATTGGAGCTGACTATTACTGGGCCTTCCTCACTGGTAATATTGTCCGCACATCTCGAGGTCCGGTAGCTATTGAAAGTAAGCTAGGCTGGATGTTGCATGGTAGCTATTGCAATGAAATGGAGGTTAAAGCTCTTTTTGTTAAGATTGAGGCGAACAGCCATGGTTTGGAAAGGCATTTGAAAGCCTTTTGGGAACTTGAATCCATTGGCATAAAGGACAAACAGGAGAAGCAGGCAAGTACAGTGAACAGTGATGTTTTAGAGCAATTTGAAAAAGGGATTGGGTTTAGAGATGGTTGCTATGAAGTTGGCCTCCCTTGAAAGGATTCTTGCAAACCCAGTTCAAACCTTCAGCTAGCTTAAGGGAAGTTGGAGACTTCATTGCACAGGCTAAGAAAAAAATGAGGAGTTGTTAATTGAATATAATACGGCCATCCTAAACTATGTAAAGGAGGGCTATGCTGAAAGGGTGCAAGGTGAGCTGGTGAGCCAGGAGGCACATTATCTGCCACACCATGCAGTGGTACGGCGAGACAAAACTACCACCAAACTGAGGGTAGTTTTTGATGGCTCAGCCAAGGACAAAGGTGGTGTGTCCTTGAATGACTGTTTGGATGCTGGGCCAAAGTTAAATGCAGATTTATTTTCCTTGTTACTGAGATTCAGGTTTGGTAGAGTAGCATTGACTGCAGATGTGAAGCAAGCCTTTTTGCGGATAAAGTTAAAACCAGAGGACAGAGATGCAGTAAGGTATCTGTGGGTGGATACGAAAGACTTGTTGGAAAATGAACCTAAGGTTCAAGCATATAGAATGAAGTCAGTGTTGTTTGGCCTCAGCTCTAGTCCATTTCTGTTGGCAGCTACTATGCAATACCATTTTAAGAAATATTCTGAAGTCTATACTAACACTATTGAACACATAAGGAAAAATTTTTATGTTGATGATTTGCCGTGTTCGGTGGATAATACAGAAATGGCTAAACAGATAAAGAAAGTGCAATACAGTTTACATCATCTATCACCAGTTTTAACGTATATATTCAAAACGAAAAACGAAATAAGGTTGGGCATTCGTGAAAGTTTGAAATAAGGCAGGAAAAAGGTCATAAAAACGCAAAGGTCAGAAACCTCTCGAAATACACCCGACCATCGAAACATCGAAAGAAAGGAAACAGAAACCAAAAATAATAAAAAAAAAAATAAATAAATAAATAAATAAAAAAATAAATAAAAAAATAAATAAATAATTTGGGTGGGCACGTTTCGTTATAGAAAATTATAGAAAATTACAAAATAAACAATAAACTTAAACCTTTGCAAAATATTTTAATATCTACGCTCCACACTAAAACCAGTATGCAAGTCAACATGGCAGAGGAAGGAAACAAAAACAGAAACCCATGCATAAAATGTGCATTAGACTGCAGCCTACATGCATTAAAATGTGATGAATGCAGACTATGGATACACTACAAATGTAGTGAACTACCTATTTATTTCCTACTCATCCTTCAAAATTCAAAAAGGAAATTCTCATGCTTTAAATGTGCTCGTCAAATTTGCGATGACTATGACAGACAATTTGAAGAGCTTGAAGTAGAAGTGGCAGGTGAGTTACAGGAGGAGGAAATTATCATTGCAAATGCAGAGCTTGCTGAAAAAGTGAGAAACCCTCAGGATGGACCCTAGAGAGAGGGACACTGCAAGTAAAAAGGGCACCAAAAGAGACAAAACAAAAACAAGAACAGGAAATAGACATTAAGACCTTCAACAAAGTGAACAACCCCACTGTACATAGTCACCAAAAAGCCAAAAGTGAAAACAAGAAGCCAGTATGCAAGTATTACAGGAGGGGTTTGTGTAAATATGGACTTAAGGGAAGAGAATGCCCATTTGCTCACCCACCACTCTGCAAAAAATTTATACACGATGGGAATGGCATTTCTGGATGTAGATCCAATGCAAGATGTCCCTATTTTCATCCCCAAATTTGCCAGAGCTCATGGTGGGAAAGAAGTTGTTTTAAAGAGAACTGCAATCTGGCCCACCTGAAGGGAACAATCCGATTCCAACCACATCAAACTCAACGGAGAGAATACCAGGATAGTGAGCCTACTATCCCTCAGCACTATTTGGCCCAAGGGGTGCAAGAAAACCCAAGACCAAATACCATTCCTGCACCCAGATCTTATGCTGATGTAGCGGGTCCAGGTAAGCCCACTGGTGAAAATAGTACAGCAAGCAACCATGAAACCCCATTGGGGTTTTACCACCTCATAAAACAAATACAAGACATTCAAAGCTCACTTGGGCTCCTCATACAAAAGCAAACGAGAACCCCAGCAGGAACCCTTCAAATGCCCTATATGTGGGAGATGAAACAAATGGCTCCACAAATGTATCAATAATTTACTTAAACATCCAGGGCCTTTACCCAAACTCAAACCATACCAAAGTACCTTACCTAAAGAGCCTAGTGGAACACACTACTAGCACAGTTATAGCCCTCACAGAAACACACCTGAACCCCATGATCATGAGTAGTGAAATTGCAATCAAAGGGTACACCACCCATAGATGTGACAGAGAATACGTCTAAATGGTGGTGTCCTGATGTACATCCCTGAAAACATTCAAAGTGAACTGCTCATGGCATACTCAAATGGAGCCTGTGAACTCCTAATCATCATGCTCAGCATAAATAAAGAAGACATAATACTAGTGAATATCTATAGCCCCCCAGATAGCTCCCATCTAGAGCTCACTGAAGTTCTGGAAAAATCAGGCAATGCCCAGCTATTGTAGACTCAACAAGAGACTTAATCATTACAGGAGACTTTAATCTCCCAAATTGCACCTGGAACCAATATGGTGGTATGAAATCAGGGACAAAAAGGTCCAAATCAAAACACCTGAATGAGTTTATGGAAAAACTGCTCCTAGTACAACATATCCTCTGCCCAACTAGAAAAAATAATATCCTAGATTTAGTGCTGACAAATAATGCAACTACAATTGACCACATTGTTATAACACCAACTATACACTCCGACCACAATGTCATGCACATATTCACAAACTTGTCCCTCCACAAATGTAAGCAAGACCCATGCCAAACGAACTTGCCATACTCTGACCTAAACCTGCACAAGTCAGACTGGACATCAATAAATAACTGTCTGGGAGAAATAAACTGGGAAGATGAATTAGAAAACCTAAAGCCAGAAGAATGCTGGAGTAGAATACAATACCTGCTGTCATCAGCATTATACAAACACACACCAAAGAAAAACGATAGTGCACAGAAGCACCGGACAAAAGAGCACAGATACAGAAGGACACATGAGAAAGAGAACAAAGCTATCTAAACAACTGACAAAGCAATTAAGTGATACAAGACATAGTAACATCCGGAATCAGATACTGATGTTAGAACTTAAAATAAAGGAGTCAACCATAAGAGAGAATATTGATAATGAACACAAAGCTATTGGCACTATAAAGGAAAATAGCAAATTCTTCTTTAGCTATGCTAAACGCAAAGCAGTTATCAAAACGAGCATTGGCCCATTGCTTGCTAAAGATGGACTAACTCTCACATCTAATACACAGGAAATGGCAAACATTTTACAATCTCAATATGCTTTAAGCTGGAGTACCCCTGTAGTAGCAAAGAAAATAAAAACTACAGCATTTTTGATAGAGAAGAAAATGACCAAGACAGACCATTATTGGAAGATATACAAATAACCACTAGAGATATACAACAGGCAATAACAGAGCTACCGGGGAGTTCAGCCCCTGGTCCAGATGGAATTGGAGCCAAGATTCTTAAGGAATGCAAACATACTTTATCTCTGCCTTTGAAAATCCTGTAGAGATCCTCACTAGACACCAGTAGAATACCACCAATCATGAAACAAGCAAATATTACCCCAATCTACAAAGGAGGCAAAAGAAAGGAAGCCAAGAACTATAGACCCATATCTTTGACTTCCCATATTATTAAAATATTTGAGAAAGTCCTGAAAAGGCACATTGTCAGTTTTATAGAAAATGAACATCTCTTAGAAGACTTTCAACATGGCTTCAGACACAAGAGATCCTGCCTTACTGAACTTATAGACCATTGCAATACAATCCTACAATACTTGGGAGAAAACCAAATGTTGATGTCATCTATCTAGACTTTGCAAAAGCTTTTGACAAGGTTGACCATGGTATATTATTCCATAAACTAAAAGAACTTGGTATTTGTGGAAAAGTAGGAAAATGGATCCATGCCTTTCTCTCTGATAGAAAACAAATAACAACTGTAAATGGAGCAAGATCTATAGAAAAAGAAGTGATTAGTGGAGTGCCGCAAGGCACAGTACTAGGACCAATTCTATTCATTATAATGCTATGGAAAACTGATGAGTGGGTAGTTGGGAGGTAACGAAAATGGTTCACTGAGTAGGTAGGTAGTTAATCTAACAATCATTAAATTCCTTTTATGTCAATAACTGGGTGGATGAAACCAATTGGTTGCTCACCAGAGTTATTCTCCACACTAGTATTTATATACTGTGTGGGAGGAGCGTGCTCGGTAGTGGAGATACATTACCGCTCAACCAACCGAGGAATAAACCAAGACAACGCTGGTACGAGAAGCCCCGCGAAGAGGAGAAGAAAAGAAAGAACGAAAACGACGAACGTGGCGAGAGGACGTACCAGCAAAGTGCGCTCTCGACAAACATAACCGGAGAAGGGAGAGACTCAAATAACTAAAAGTAAGTGACTAATTGAGTTTTTACACCAGTAAGTTATAAGCATTAAATTAAGCTGGGTCAGACAAGTTAGGCCTACATTGTGGCCTAAGACCCAGCATCAACTCATAGCTTAACAAAGGTGAAGGTAGATTGCCCTAACCTAATTCTTGTGAGGAATCCTACTGTGGACCTCAATTTATCTGCCCGCTCTGGACCATTTCCAAAATCTCTAGGCTGACCCCTCTAGGCTAGACTTGATCTACTCTATAGTTAGACTGGAGATATAAGGGGTGGGTTAATTGTGGACCAATTCATACAGAGCATTTTTCGCATTGGTGGTCCGTGTGTGGGGAATTTACAAACCTTAAGCTTACTTAACAAAAATTGCAGAATTAGGCTAAATAGTCTAGCCTAAGCCTAACCTGAGCAAGCCTAATTAGGTCTACAACCTAGGGCCTAACTAGGAAACATTTACATTAAAGGAGTCTCATTCTCTTATAAGCTTAGACCTGAGTGACACACAAGTACTTGGGGGGGATTAAACCAAATTTGAACTTGACTGTTTTGTCTGTGCTCTCTCTCTCTGGTAATTTCTTCTTGTCCTCTATTTCATTACGATCCCCAGTTAAACAATTTTGACTTAGACATGGACAGTGCAGAATTGAAAAAGTTAAAAAAGAAAAGGGGGGCAAAGTTGGGAGCTGTTACAAAGGCTGTGAACACTTTTAACAATATTACACAACCAGGTAAGAAAAATATAGAGTGTGTAATTATTAAATTAGAAATTAAAAAGAAGGAAATAATAGCCATTAATGAGAGTATTTCAGAGTTAGTTGAATCCGAAATGGCTGAAGAACAATTGATAGACCTTTACGCTGATGATGATGATCAGGTAAGCTCAATTGAACAGCAAATAAGGGAACTACGGTCTCGGTTGACTGACTTAACACCAAAAAAACCTAATTCTGATTTTAATCAAAGTAGGGCTAACCTTCAGCAAAATTTAAGTGGCATGCAAAATCCTGAGTCACAAGAATTGAGGGCTCAGTTACCCATTTTGCAAATACCAACATTTGAAGGGGACACGGTACAATTCCCATCTTTCATTGACAAATTTGAGAATTTAATAGGTAATAAACCTTATATTTCAACTGTTGAAAAGTTTAGTTACTTAACTAGTTCCCTTAAAGGCCCAGCCTATAACCTGATAGCCTATTTACCAGCCGTAGGGGATTCATATGAAGTAGCTATTGATCTTTTAAAACGTAATTACGTTAATAAAGATGTGATTATATATGAATTATCTCAACAAATTTTTGAATTTGCACCCATAAAAGATAACCATAGTGATATGGAAAATTTTTATACAAAATTAGAAGCTATTATAGGACAACTGGTTAGCAATGAGATAGATATTAAAACTTCATCTTGGCTTATACAAAGCATAGTACTTAGGTGCCTTCCTTCGAGGGTTAAAGATAATTTAATTCTAAAGACGGGAGAAAATTATCCTAATTTAACACAAATAAGACAACACTTCCCCAATATCCTAACTAATTACAACTTGAGAGATTTTCCAACACATAAGACCCAGACTATGGATAAACCAAAGACTGTTCCCAGAGACCAACTAGCTACAGCCAAACAGACAAAACTTGATACTGTAGAATCAAATGTGACCAACTACAAAACACGAACACCTACATTACAGAACTTTAATGTAACTGCTGCCTCAACTTACACACCATATTGCAAATTTTGTGCAAGTAATGAACACAGTAGTACTGGGTGTGACAAATATTCAGATTTTAACCAAAGGGCTAAAAGATGTGAACAGTTGAACCTGTGTAAAAAGTGTACTGGCCAGGGACATTATAAGAAAGACTGTAAATCTAGGTTAAGATTCAAGTGTAAGTTTTGTAAAAGTTTACGACATGTGTCATCAATGTGTGATTCACCAAAGTGTCCAAATAATAGTACTCAAACTCAAAAGATACCTCCCCCAAACAAAGGTAATCAAGAAAATGCCACTTTCATGGGACATTCTTCTTGTTCAAACAATGTAACAAGAAACACTGAGATTCTTTTACCAACTATTACTTTGGACTTAGTGAATAGTGAGGGTAGTACCACTCCAGTGAGATGTCTTATAGACTGTTGTTCTCAAAAACATTTGTTTCAAAAAATGTAGTTAATAAATTGGGTTTGACACCAAACCCGAATGAACAAAACCTCAATATTGCGTCCTTTGTTAAGGATAACTCGGACAAAAATAGCTATAAGACAATTGACCTGGAACTACATTTAGAAAGTAAATTCAAGAAAATTGAAGCAGTTATTATTTCTAAAGTAGGACAAAACAAACTGGTTATACCCAAACTAGAACAAACCATAAATCATTTGAAAAAACACTACAAAATAGCTGATAGACATATCACTAACAACACAATAGCTAACATTGAAATGCTAATAGGGGCAGATTATATTAATCTTATTCATAAGGGCATAGTAGAGATAGGTAATGGTATAGCTATTCAGACTCCATCAGGGATAGCCCCTTTGGGTGACCTATCAGAATACAACCTAGACCTAAACCAAAACAGTGCATGACCAACAAATACTATGTGCCTCAACTCAGTCCTACATAACACCTGTAAGAATAGCAACACTTTGAATAATATTATCAACTGAGAACATTAATTCATCATTATCAAATGAAACTTTGGATGAGGCAATTCAAACTTTATGGTTGCTAGAATCTGTGGGTATACATGACACACATCAAACTTCAGAAGATCAGTTAATGGTAGAAAGATTTGAAGACACCATTCAGTGTAAAGACAATAGTTATTTTATTGAGTTACCTTGGAAAATAAATTGTCCAACTTTAAGAGATAATCTCAAAGTAGCTAAAGGACATTTATATAAAGTAATGAAAAAACTCAAACAAGAAAATAATGTAAAAATATATAATGATGTCTTCAAAGAACAGCTACAGAAAGGCTTCATTGAAGAAGTAACAGATAACCCTTTTAAAAAAGATGGTTGTCATTATTTAACCCACAGGGGGGTTTATCGACAAGATGCCCCAACAACAAAACTCAGAGTAGTATATAATTGTAGCCTCAAAGACAGTGATAAACACAGTTTGAATGATTGCTTGATTGAGGGTCCTAATCTCATTCCTGACCTTGTGAAGATCTTACTGAGGTTCAGGTTAGACAAATATGCTGTACAAAGTGACATTTCGAAGGCATTTTTGAGAATAAATCTTAAAAATGAATATGATAAGAACCAACTTAGGTTCTTATGGTTCAAGGATCCATTTGATTTGAATAAAGGGTTCATAACCTATAGATTTAATGTTGTGTTGTTTGGAGCCAATTGCTCACCTAGCCTATTAGCATTGACAATTAAACATCATTTAAACCAGTTTAATAACTCTCTAACATTGAACTTCCTTAAGGAACATTTTTACGTAGACAATCTAATAGGCTCAACGACAACAAAATCTGAATTATCTGAAGTCTATGAACACTCTCAAAACATTATGCAACAAGGTAACTTTGAACTTAGAGAGTGGATTTCAAATAATGAGGATTTAAACAAAAAGATTTTAAAAGATAATAATGGTCTTACTGAGCCATCAGACAGAGTTAAAACTTTAGGTATGAACTGGTATTTGGATGCAACTTCTAACAGTCATGATTCAATCTGTACTAAAGGTTTTAAACTTGATGAGGAAGCAAATACTAAAAGACAAATATTATCAGAGGCTTCCAAAATTTTTGATCCTATGGGTCTATTCCTGCCTTCAACAATAAAATCAAAGATTCTCCTCCAAGAAATTTGGAGGACAAATGTTGGGTGGGATGATCCAATAACAAATGAAAATCAAAAATCTTGGAAGAAGTTAGCTACTGATTTAACAAAAGTGCAGAACATTAAAATTCAAAGGTGCTGTGGGTTTAGGGATAAGCCCCAGAGGCTTCATGTGTTTGCTGATGCAAGCACACAAGCTTATGGGTGCTGTGCGTATCTTGTAAGCCCTACAGAAAGTCATCTAATTTATGCAAAAGGGAAAGTTGCACCTCTCAAACCTACCCGAACCATACCTCAATTGGAACTATTGGCTGCTACATTAGCCATTAAAACCATTTCATTGCTTAAGGATGCTTACTATGATGTGTTCATAACTAATATCCACGTCTGGCTTGACAGTCAGATTTGTCTTGCATGGATACGGAATGATAGCATTAATAGTAAGAATATCTTTG
Organism: Bathynomus jamesi; assembly: GCA_023014485.1. Taxonomy (NCBI): domain Eukaryota; kingdom Metazoa; phylum Arthropoda; class Malacostraca; order Isopoda; family Cirolanidae; genus Bathynomus; species Bathynomus jamesi. The sequence goes on along the minus strand of JAJOZX010004456.1, from coordinate 283,283 downwards.
TAAGAAATAGGCTAAAAGAAATAGCTGACGCTAATGAAAGCCTACAAGTAAACTTTCACTATGTTCCAACTAAACAGAATCCAGCAGACTTTCTGACCAGAGGTTTATCCTACAAGTTGTTGAAGTCAAACAAAACTTGGTTTATGGGACCTAAGTGGCTCTGTAATACAGACCAATGGCCTGTGGAACAAGTTAACTTGACATTAAATTTAATCTTTTCAAATGAAAAGGTTGAACCAATCACTAATTATGAAAAGTATTCTGATTTCAACAAACTTGTTAGGGTGACAGCCTACTGTTTGAGGTTTGCTCACAACTGTTTAGCTACAATTAACAAACAGCTAAATAAAAATAATCATAATTATACAGAGGTTGCAACCCAATACTGGATAGGCCAAGCCCAACAAAAAGAGTACAATAAAGAGTTAGAATTCTTAACTAATGGGAAACAAACAAAAGAACCTGTACCATCAGTAGTTGTGGATCTAAACTTGTTCAGGGATGAGGAAGGCCTTCTAAGGTGTAAAGGGAGATTAGACAAATCAAAACTGTCATACAAAAGCAAAAATCCAATCCTTTTACCTAGATTTAGCTATTTGACAACATTAATAATCAGGAAAACACACAATGATGTATATCATATGGGGGTACCACAGACACTAACTACATTAAGAAAAACTTATTGGATACCCAAGGGAAGGATCACTGTTAAAACAGTCCTGAGTGAGTGTGTCACATGTAGGCGTATTCATGCTAGGCCCTATAGGAAACCAAATCCTCCTGCTTTGCCAGAGGAGAGAGTTACTCTCAACAGACCCTTTGAGACTGTAGGCATTGACTATACAGGAGCATTGACTGTAGGGGTGGGTGACACTGAACAAAAAATGTACATTGTACTGTTTACATGTGCAGCCTCACGAGCTGTTTATTTGGATGTTGTGGAGGACCTAACAGCAGAATCTTTTGTTGCTGTCTTTAAGAGATTCTGTGCACGACATTCAGTACCCAAGACAGTTTGGACTGACAATGCTACATATTTCAAAGCTGGTGAACAAGTCATCCACGACTTGTTAAGCAATGAAATCACACAATTATATATACAAAATACAAACATAAAGTGGAAGTATATTCCGGTTGCCTCTCCTTGGTATGGTTCTATCTGGGAGAGGAATATACAAACAGTAAAGAATTGCTTGAAGAAAGCAATTGGCAAAAAACAGATACACTTATTTGGGTTACTCACTCTCCTGGCTGAGATTGAGAACATCATTAACAATAGACCACTCACTTATGTGAGTGACAACATTAATGACCCAGAACCATTAACTCCAAATCATTTGATTCGGGGAGAACAAGTTAGTCTCCTGCCGGACTACAATATAGACTCTTCAGAAGACCCAAACTGGACTCAACAACATGATGAGCTCCAGACTAAGTTACAACATTTAACTAGAGTTAAAGCTCATTTCATTAAACAGTGGAAAACTGAGTACTTGATGGGTCTAAGGGAGAGACATAAACAAATGACTAAGAAGGATTGGTCTGACACAATTAAGGTAGGGACCTTGTTCTCATACATGACAGTACTCCAAGACAATACTGGCCTCTGGCTAGAGTTTCAGAACTCAGACCAGGGGCAGACGGGGTAACAAGAGTGGTCAAATTAAGGACTTCAACGGGTGACACAACAAGAGACATTTCTCTTTTGTACCCTTTAGAGTCTGGACCCAAAACAATGGACTTTGGAGAACCTTCTCCACTGACAGTAACAACTGGAGACACTGAACTTCCAGTAACTATTCCTTTGACAGTAGGAGTGGTAACGCATCCTACTACAACATTGACAGACACAAGACCTCAGCGACAAACAGCATTAAAGGCGCGACTATTTTTACAACAAAAAATAGATGCTGGGGAATTGTAATTTTATCTTCTAACTTTCATTTTTTCTTTTCTTATGGTAAAGACCATAGACAGTTTCATCCTATGGATGTATATTTCTCTTCTAATTAAATGCTACACCTTCTCCATGAGAAGGTGAGGATAGGCACTGTTAATCAGATTAACAGGCATTTACAGTTAAACAGTTAGCTAGTCTACACTCAGACAAAAATTGGTGACATTGACACCAAAATTTTTATCTCCCGGGGCCCCCAGTATATGGAAAACTGATGAGTGGGTAGTTGGGAGGTAACGAAAATGGTTCACTGAGTAGGTAGGTAGTTAATCTAACAATCATTAAATTCCTTTTATGTCAATAACTGGGTGGATGAAACCAATTGGTTGCTCACCAGAGTTATTCTCCACACTAGTATTTATATACTGTGTGGGAGGAGCGTGCTCGGTAGTGGAGATACATTACCGCTCAACCAACCGAGGAATAAACCAAGACAACGCTGGTACGAGAAGCCCCGCGAAGAGGAGAAGAAAAGAAAGAACGAAAACGACGAACGTGGCGAGAGGACGTACCAGCAAAGTGCGCTCTCGACAAACATAACCGGAGAAGGGAGAGACTCAAATAACTAAAAGTAAGTGACTAATTGAGTTTTTACACCAGTAAGTTATAAGCATTAAATTAAGCTGGGTCAGACAAGTTAGGCCTACATTGTGGCCTAAGACCCAGCATCAACTCATAGCTTAACAAAGGTGAAGGTAGATTGCCCTAACCTAATTCTTGTGAGGAATCCTACTGTGGACCTCAATTTATCTGCCCGCTCTGGACCATTTCCGGAATCTCTAGGCTGACCCCTCTAGGCTAGACTTGATCTACTCTATAGTTAGACTGGAGATATAAGGGGTGGGTTAATTGTGGACCAATTCATACAGAGCATTTTTCGCAAATGCTAAACAATATAAACTGTAACCTAGGAAGCTCTCTCCTGTCATTCGCAGATGATACCAGAATACTAAGACCAATTACAGAAAAAGAAGACTGTGTAGAGCTACAAAAAGATCTACGAACTATATATGCATGGGCAGATGCAAACAATATGGCCTTCAATGAAGACAAATTTGAACTAATTAAGTATGGACCAAATAAATACCTGAAAGAACAATTCAACTACACTGGACCCACAGGAAAAGATATTGCACAAACTGATCATGTTAGGGATCTAGGGATTATATTATCTGAAGATGCAACATTCAACAGGCACATTGACAAAGTAACCTCATCATGCAAACAACTAATAGGATATATACTGAGGACATTCAGAACTAGGGACAGTATGACCATGCTTACCCTGTGGAAATCACTTGTCCTTCCACGCATTGACTACTGCTCTCAATTATGGTTTCCCCACAAACAGAATGAATTGCAAAAAATTGAGGGCCTACAAAGAACCTTTACCTCGTATATTAAACAACCTGATGGGCAACAGGTGAGTAAAAACAAATTAAACTACTGGGATAGGCTTAGAGGCCTCAACCTTTATTCCATAGAGAGAAGGTTTGAGAGATACATCCTAATCTACACCTGGAAAATTCTAGAAGGGCTTTTAGTTGCCCCCAATACTGAACCAATTGTGCCCACCTTAACAAGAACTGGCAGAATGTGTAAAAAATATCACCTCCCACCAAACAGTCTGAGAAGGATTCAAACCCTTCAATATAATAGTATCTCTAGGCAGGGTTCTCGCCTGTTTAACTCCTTGCCTCAGTACCTTAGAGATATAAGTGCAGTCCCAGTAGATACTTTTAAAAAACACTTGGATATGTTTTTAGCCAACATACCCGACCAACCCACAGTGTCAGGGTATTCCTCTGCCAGACCAGCCCCCACAAATTCAATAGGGACCAAATCGTATGGCAGGAGCAAGAGAAAAGAAGGGTGGCGACCCCGTCGTGGCCCCGCTTCAGGAGGCGCTGAGTGGACTTCGTGGGAGCAGCGCACCCTTGAGGCAGAAGCGCTTTAAGGTAAATTAAGGTAAGGGAGGCTGGCATGGAGCTTAGAAAATGGCAGACCAATCATTCTCAATTACAACAGTTTATGAGTCAGTCCTGTATAGTACCTGATGCAGCAGAAAGTATTGAGGATTCTGGTATTAAGGAGTTGTGGGCAATAGACACAAAGGTGCTAGGCATTGTTTAGCAGCAATGAGAGGATTTGTTTACCTTCAATGGGAAATCTTTAGTAGAGCTGGCTGAGAATGGGACAAGGTGGATAAAACGTACAGCTCTTAGTTAGGCTTCAAAGATCTTTGATTCTCTTGGATTCCTGGCTCCATTTGTGATAAAGTAAAAAATTTGGTTTCAGAGCCTCTGGGAAATTGGACTTGGTTGGGACCAAGAGTTATCTGATCATATGGTGGTAAGGTGGAAATAGTTTCAAAGAATCGGCACATCTTGGAGACATTGAAATCCCAAGATGGTACTTTGGAGAGTTGAACAATAGTCCAGACAATTTGGAGCTGCACATCTTTTGTGATGCAAGTGAGGAAGCCTATGCAACTTGTATTTATATAAGAGGCACAGTCAAAGAGGAAGTAAGTTGCAGGTTGGTTGCTGCAAAGAGCAGAGTAGCACCCTTGAAAAGGCTTTCTATTCCAAGGTTGGAATTGATGGGTGCAGTTATTGCTAGTCGGCTTGCAGTTACAGTGCAAAAGTCTTTGGCTCTCTATGAAATTCCAAGCTATTATTGGACAGACTCCACTATAGTTTGGCACAGGTTAAGAAGCCAGGCAAGGAAATGGAAACCATTTGTTGCCAATAGGGTGGAGGAAATTCAAGCACACACAGATCCCAAGCAATGGAAGCATTGTCCAGGCACCCAAAACCCAGCTGATTTACCAACACGAGGAATTTCAGTGAAAGATCTTGCACAGTCAAGTTTGTGGTGGAATGGGCTAGAGTGGCTAAAACTTGGAAGTGAAAACTGGCCTTCTAATCAGCCTATTGTAGGAGAATGCCAGGCTCAAGAAGAATGGGTGAGTGAAATGAGAAAATGCACTGTGAACAGTTGTCAAGTTATGCAGCAGGACCCCATATTGAGGCTTGAGGACATTAGCAGTCTGAAAAGGTTGTTAAGAGTGACAGCATGGGTATATAGATTTACAAACAACATTAAGGGAGAAATAAGAAGGGAAGGAATTCTGAACAGTAAGGAGATTCAGCAAGCCAGGCAATACTGGGTGGTATATGTGCAGAAGGAAAAATTTGGTGAAGAGAGGGAATTGCTCACCAGCAGTCCATTACAGGTTCTGCCAACACATTCTGCTCTCAAGAGTTTGGATGTGTTTTTGGATCAGGACTTATTGAGAGTAGGAGGTAGACTACAGTTTTCTGGGATTCCAGAGGAGAAAAGACATCCAATTTTGCTACCTTCTGGGGGGCACTTTGTGGAACTTTTGATCCTGGATACGCATCATAAGTTGTTACATGCTGGAGTTAGAGAAGTGATAATAGAGATCAGACAACAGTTTTGAATTCCCAAAATTAGACAAGTAGTAAAAAAGGTCTTGCATAAATGTGTGGTTTGCAAGCGTTGGAGTGCAAAGCCTTATTATGAAAAGGTGGCTCTACTTCCAAGAGAACGGTGTGTCTATACTGCCCCATTTGATGTAGTGGGAATAGACTTCGCAGGTCCAGTCTATGTGTATGAGCAAGGGGAGTCTAACAAAGGTTATATATGTCTTTTCACATGTGCTACCACCAGAACAATCCATTTGGAGTTGGTGAGCAACTTAAGTAGTGATGTATTTCTTTTGGCCTTTAAAAGGTTTGTGAACAGAAGGGGCTTCCCAAATAAAATCATACCGGATAATGCAAAAACCTTCAAAAGGGCTGCAAAGGAACTCCAAGAAGTTTGGTCCTTGCTAAATGAGGAGGGATTCCAATCCTACTTTTTACACCATGGAGTACAGTGGGAGTTTATTGTTGAAAGAGCACCATGGTGGGGAGGATTTTGGGAAAGGCTAGTGAGAAGTGTAAAGTGTCCATTAAAGAAACTTTTAGCTAATGCTCATTTGAGCAAAGAAGAATTCTGCACTGTTTTGTGTGAAGTAGAAGCAATGGTGAACAGTAGGCCTATCACCTTTGTTTATAATAGTATGCAGGATGCAGAGCCATTGACACCAAATCATTTTCTTTGTGGTAAACGATTAACATCAAGCCCCAGTTTGCCAGAAGACTTACAGCCTATCCAGAGCACTCAAGAAGAGTTAACCAGAAGGTTCAAGTACCTTGAAGAGCTACAAGATCAGTTATGGAAGAGGTGGCAGATAGAATACTTGCCAGAACTCAATTATTACCCATCAGGAATGTAAAGGGCTCCAATGCAAATTGTATCAAGGTGGGAGAAGTGGTAATGATTGGGGATAAAAGACCAAGGCAATGCTGGAAGCTTGGCATAATTGAAGAGTTGTTTGTTGGCGAAGACAATTTAGTTAGGTCTGCACTGGTAAAGACTTCAGGAAGAAAATAGAAATCAGCAAAAACACGGATAGTCAAGATGAAACATTTGAGTTACAGTCTCATGGAGAAGGCTTGGCTAAATTTGCAGAAGGTAATGACAACAATGCCTCTTCGGTGGGGAGTGTTAGAAAATCTAGAAGAGGACTGCTGATTGATTGCTGATTGATGCAGCATTACTTGTATATATTAAGTTAATGTGTATATATATCCATCTCATAATTGTAAGGTTAGTGAAAAATTCACTTAATTTAGAGCTAGCATTTTTGGGCTCTTGTAGCATCATTGTTTGGGCACTCTTGTGGCATCATTTTTTTGGGCACTGCGCGTCCTTTCTACTCGTTTGTTGAATGCGGCGCTTACAGGGCGTGGTCTTATAGAGAGCTCTCTTGCAATTAAGTTTGGTTGTTTAGATACAAGATTGTTGCATCGTGCAATGGTGCAGGTTGTGTTGTTGTTGCAAGGTTTAGAAAGACTGTAAATAGTGCCCTTTTGTTTTTTATCTTAATTTTATGCAACTGAGGCCTAAGGTAGGCCCACATCGAGTCAGCAACCCTGAGGTAGGACCTAATAGGACCTCCAAGTCCGTAAGTTTTAGTCTAGCTTAACTTGGGCTCTAGGTTAAACTGGCCTTTCAGAGCTTGGCCGTTCACGGCTCAGCTGGGATTCTGAACCCAATAAAAAAAAAATAACAGTAGCAGAACCAGCCCATGTGACCCACTTCCCAGGTCTGCGTTCCCGGTACCGGCAGTGGGGGAACCAGAAGTGGGGACATTTATGGTCCCCTACCTAAGGGACTTTGAGGCTCTTAAAAACAATGCCATTTTGTTTCCCTATGTAACCTTCTGTGTGTAATTGATTTGAATATTTTTGGTTCCGAGTTTAAGCATAGTCTAATAAATTACCAAGTCTTATCATAAAAGTTAATTTCATTCATAAACGTTCATACAAAAATTGCCTAGCAGCGCCCTCCCATGCCATACTAGCGTTATAAATTACAAATTTCATTCAATAATGTTAATTAAAGTCACTGGGGATGAATGCGCTTTTCGAATGGCTAGTAATTTTAGATTAGGGCCATGACTTATTACACTCGTAAAAAGTACAATATATAACAACATACAGATTAGAGTAAAAAAAGAACAATATAACTTTTCATTACTTTCCAAGAGATAAAAAGTTGTGTAGGGTATGGTAATTGTAAACAGTAAGAGTAAGTTGTAGATTGTCCTATATTCATTTTAGCATGATAGTTCATGAATGAGATGAGGAGACTTGGTAATATATTAGACTATGGTTCAAGCATCGTGCTCAACTGCTGTAGAATGAAATGTGGTTTTGGGGTAATGTATGTATGTACATATCCTACGACTGTTCTTTGGAGAGGAGAAGGATAGGCAAAAAACCTCAGAAGTACAACATGTTGGGTACAACTTCTATATTTAATATAGCATGGCTACAACATGAAATAAGGGCCAAACTGCTCTCAGCATCATGCATTCTAATACTGGGAAACTTACAGGAGGTAGATATTGTGCAATTCCCAACTAAACTTTGCTGTGACAAAAAGTACTGATGTTTCTTTATGCGAGTACGTAAATAACTTTTTCGACGATTTTTGCATTTTCTTCGACTGAAAACATTAGGTTTGGGTTTGTCTTAGGTTGAACTCAAATGTTACGCCCATAACCCCATACACTTGATTTGACTGAATAAGAGTAGTCAGGGTGAAAAAATGGTATAAGATAAGCAAATAGGCACTTGGTAAACAAATGTGTTTATAGTGCAGTGGTTAGTAGCGCCTCGGTGGTGTAGTGGTTAGCATTGCTGACTACTACGAGTTCGAAGCCCAGTGACGGCAGGCGGCACGCAGCAAAACCCAGCTGTTCATCCTACACACAATAAATGGGTAGCCTAGTGGTTAAGAAGCTGGGCTGCTGATCGGGAGGTCGTGAGAGCAAGTCTGGGTGAGGACTTTATAATTTTTGACCACCAATGTTACCAAGGTAAAAAAGAGGAGTGTCTGTAATGCAGATTAACGATGCAAATGATTGTGAACACTACTACACATTCATTATTATAACAAAGGTCACTGTTACTGCCAGTGGTGCTGATCATGTACAGAAGCCGTGTCAGTACGTTGATCTTCTATGTACTTGACAATATTGCTGCGAGCTGCTCGTACCCTGTACAGGTTGTATGGGTAGAGCCATGCCTTGTGTAAAACCTGTAGGCTTTGGTAAAACACTAAAGCTTTTCTTCAAACTTGAACGTAATCTGTTAACGTGTTTTAAACCAGACATGGGCAACCTTTTTGAAGTGTCGGGCCAAGCTGAGGGTCGTAATGTTTTTTGCGGGCTTGTATATAGTTGCCAACAAATATTATTAAAAATCCACTTAGTTTGCCTTCTGTTTCCACCACTATTATATTGGAATGTTGTGGAATTTGTATTTAGTAATGAATGCTTGAATATAAAAAAGGACCACTGAAAATGTGAATATATTTGCTCAGGCGCTGCCTTCAGCAATTGCCACCTAACGGGCGCAATTATTGCTAATTTATTTTTGGTAGGTAATAATAAAGGTATTATATAGTCATATGTTGTACATCGAAATACAGGGTAGCCCCAAAAGTCCCTATCTATTTTGCTGAAATAATATTTCTATTTTATTTTCTACAAGCTATAGATGATATACAAAAACATGTAACATTTGGTAGTAACACTACGTATCCCAAGGGAAGAAGTACAAAGAAATTCAGGAAAAATTCGAAAGAAAATTTCACAAACCAGGATTTACAGACAAAGCAATTCGCGAGCTGGTCAATAAATTTAAAAGCACAGGATCTGTTCATGATGAGCAAGATCTGGACGTCCAGGTACCTCTCGAGAAAATATAGAATTGGTAAGAGATGCCTTTGAAACAAATTCTAGAATGTCAACTCGCACAGCATCATAGACTGAACATACCAAAAATGACTGTTCTAAAGGTTTTAAAATCAACATTAGAAAAGAAAAGTTATCATATTCAAGTGCTACATGAGTTACACAAAGCTGATTATCCAAGACGAGCCGCCATGTGCACAAAATTGATTGAAAAAACTTCATACCAAAAACTTATTAAACCACATTCTCTTCAGCGATGAGACGACATTCCACACATGCGGAAAGGTTAATCGACATAATTGCCATATCTGGACTAGTGAAAAATGAACAGAGTTCTACGAATGGGAGAGAGATTCTCCTAAAGTTAATGTCTGGTTGGGTATGACAAGATCGAAGAATTACGGACCTTCTATCTTTGCAGAAGCTACGGTAACAGGGCCAATTTATGTTGGCATGCTTCAGCAGTTTCTTAAACCCCAGCTTCATTCATATGGCATTCTCGATACTGTTGTCTTTCAACAAGATGGAGCTCCATGTCACTATGCAAACATCGTTCGGGCGTACCTTGATGAGCCCTTACCAAATCGCTGGATTGGATGTAGTGGAAACAGGCCGTCGGCAGCACGAATTTCTGATTTAACACCATTAGCCTTCTTTGCGTGGGGCTTTATAAAGTCAGAGGTTTACAAAACAAGAGTTAGACCTGCAGGGTCTACGAACCCGCATTGTCGCTAAAATAACCCCAGAGATGCTTGAGAATGTGTTTCACAATGCAGTGGACAGATATGAGATTTGCAGAGACACTGATGGCGCTCACATCGAATATTAGACATAAACTTGATAAATAAATATACATCTAATTATGTTACTGCATTTTTATCTTAAAATACTATTATTTCAGCAAAATAGATAGGGACCTTTGGACCACCCTGTACAAAATTTTCTATTTTAAATTTTGCTCCTCTCAGAGATTGCCGCTACAGTTTAAAAATTTAATTTTGCATTTTTTTTTTTTAGAAAAATCAAGAGGGCCATGTCTTAGTAATTTAGATCGAAGGAGGTGGGTCGGAGTCTCCGGAAATTCAGCCTTGTCTCCGGACTCTCGTCGGAATAGGTCACAATTGTGAAATTTCCGGATTTTCACTCATTCTAGGATCTGTTTGCAGATTTTATAATTTTAAAATTTTAAAATTTTTAGAATCTTCATACAAATTTCAAAATTTCAAGTTTCATTTAAAATGAATTTTGCTTTATTATGTATTTTAATAAACTTCGCTATTCGTGAAGGCTGCAATGAGCAACAAAAAATATGGATTTAAATGGCAGTAACTAAAGGTAAGCCATAAAGTTTGAATTTTTTAATCAAGTCAGTATATTTTGTAGTTATCAGTTACATACTCTTATTACCAATTGTAACTAAAAAAAATTAGCAGTGTAATTCGACGTACGTACAGTTGCCCGCATATGAAATGTTCCTCGCCTCACAGGCGACTCCGTACATGTGGCAACACCGCAGTGTTAGTCAAGGTACCCCAACTGGGGGAAGGTGGGACAACCGAGTCCAAGTCTGTGTTCATAAAGATAAACAATTAATATGATCGTGAACAGCGTTGAACTCCCTGTAGTTTACTTGTCTTATACAGTAATAAGGTTCCATTATGATTACTGCAAATCTATATGAACAGCTACTACAATAGAACTTTTTATATACTAGTGAATGCGAAATGTTCGCCTGCAGGAAAAAATATCCAGCAGGATCATTAAAATACTTTATTTGAAAAGTAAATTCAGTATATTGTAATAAAACATTGTAAAATAAAAGCAGTAAAAACATTTTAAATTATACTGTATTATTACTGTATAACAAGAACGTCATGAATGCCGCTAATTTCCCAACCCTTCCAAATGGTCTCCCTCATTTTGTGTAGGTTATCCCATGCAGAGACAATCCATTTAGCATGAATAGGTTTCAGTGCGGAGAGCTTCAAATCTCTCTTACTGAGAGATTCATTTACGTTGAGTGCTGCTGAAACTTTATCCGCATACCAAGCGGTAAAACTTGCCTTGATATACGACCTCAACCTCGACCAATCACAGTCCAGAATAAATGTCATCATTCATGACGTCATTTTAATCTGTAAAATTATAACTAGCAACTATTGACCGCGAAATTATGGTGCCGCAAACTCGTCCAAGGATATGAAAGCGAAAATTTGCTGCCGCGAAATTAACCTGGTTTACATTGTGTATATACACTTATAAACTCATTCAATATTATACTAATGTTTGTGAAATGACGTTGATGGGCCAAACCGAGGTGTTGACTTGGTTACTGGCATGATCTATGTTCATACCATATTTCTACGCCGTATGACGAACACCGACTCTGAAAATGAATCCAGCTCAAGATAAAATTGTACAGCGAGGCCGGATAATTGGTATGCGGGAAGCAGGCCTTTCTGTTGCTGACATAGCCATGGAACTGGGACGCTGGGTGCAGATGTGGCAGGAGACTGGGAATCTGCTAGATCGTCCTAAATGTGGGGCACTAAGGAAGACCACCCCAAAAGAAGACCGGAGAATAATCAACAACGTAGTCGCCATCCGGGAGACACTGCATATGGACGTGTCAGTAGACACCGTAAGGAGACGGTTGCATGAAGCAGGATATGACAACCGTACTCCTGTCAAAAAAGAGAGATTCGAGGAATGACATTGTTGGGCCAGGCTTTCGTTTGCTCGCCAGCATATAAATGATGATCTCGCATACTGGAGCAGAGTTATCTTCTCTGACAAGAAGACGTTTGCGTCTACAACTCACGGCTGTCTTCAGTGTTGGCGACAGGACAACACGATATATGCCCGCAAAAATATTTACAAAGTGGCACGGAGTGGGCACGTGACGGCGAATGTGTGGGGATGGATGCACTTGCAAGGACTAGGAGAGCTGACTGAGATCCACGGGAGGTTTACGGCAGATCAATATATAGAGATCATGGTGATGCTGCCTTCTGTACGCGCGTGTGCCTTGCCCTATCCTAAGCAGATTATCTTTATGCAGGTATGTTGTATTTGTGTGCTATAGAATATTATACTATTACTAGAGTAAGAGTTATGTATTACACGTATTTGTATGTCCAGTTTCCACATTTACATGGGACGAATAATGGTCATAAAATTGTTTTTTAACTCTTTCAGTACCATGACAACACTTTAGGATTTTATTCTGGATAACTGCAGACTGTGTTATTTGTATAACGGCGCACAATTACATTTAGCCGAGAGGAACCCCTAATACATAGCGGTTAAAACCTATCTCGAATAGTGGGTTACTGATGAAGCGTATGGATGAGATATAATTTTACTTTTAATATTTAAAATTCATTTGCAGGACAACTTTCCCATCCACACCGCCAGGATTGTTAGAAGGTGGTTTGAGGAGCAGCGAAATCTAGAACTATTGGACTGGCCTAGTAAGGAGTGTGACCTCAACCCCATTGAGAACGTGTAGGGGAATGTGGTGAACTCGTGGGAGCCTTGGCAGGAGCGGACCAGCCGCCAGCTGCTGGATCACACTATGGCTGAGTGGAAAATGTTCCGAAGGAGCCTACACATCATATATAACCATGTTGCAGCTATGCCACACAGATTACAAGATGTAATAGACAATAATGAGGGATGGACCAAATACTAACTATGAACCGGGTATAGTTGTGCCATTTATGTTACTCTATGGCAAATTGTGAGCATTTTTTATAATAAACTATTTAATAAAACATTCTCAACCATTAAATATTTGTTGTAATAACGAATTGGTGTTTTATTGTATAGGGTGTCCATAAATTATTCACCCCATTATAAGCCTTAATAAATTCGTTATTATAGGAGCTATCTTAAAACGGTTTGCGGCAATTAATAACACAACTCAAGAAATTGTTTTCTTTATTTCGCAGAACATCCACTAAGGGCACAATGGCGACAGTGAAGGAGAAAGCAATGTGTGTGCTGTGGATGTGGGAAACCAAATCTCCATTTTTTGAACAATGTCGTTTTCAGTGATGAAGCGACATTCCATCTGTCTGGTAAAGTCAACAGACACAATTGCCGTATATGGGGATCAGAAAATCCGCATGAATTTATTAAACACGAACGCAACAGTCCCAAGATAAACGTTTGGTGTGCTCTCTCCCATAACCGTGCGATTGGACCATTTTTCTTCCATGAAAACACTGTGAAGGCTACAAATTACCTAGATATGCTTGAATGGTATGCTGCACCTCAGCTTGAGGATATACAGCCCCGTGTGTTCTTTCAGCAAGATGGGGCACCGCCACACTGGGGATTAGAAGTGCGGAGGCTCCTCAATGAAAAGTTCCCTTCTCGTTGGATCGGGCGAGATGGCCCTATTCCATGGCCTCCTCGTTCCCCGGATATCACGCCTCTGGATTTCTTTTTATGGGGCTACACAAAGGACAGAGTGTATGCAAAGAAGGTTAATAACATCACAGAATTAAGACACCGGATTGAAGAGACATTAGCTTCCATCACGTAAGACATGCTTCTTAATGTTTGGAACGAAATCATCTATCGCCTTGATGTTCTGCGTGCTACCAATGGGGCTCACGTGGAGGTTTACTGAATTAAAACAAAAATTTCTTGTGTTATTAATTGCCGCAAACCGTTTTAAGATAGCTCCTACAATAACGAATTTATTAAGGCTTATAATGCAACAAGAAATCTGAAAAACATTAATGGGTTTATCTGTCCATCGTGATTAAATCATTATCTCTCCACAGTGATAATACAAATACAATCTGGAAAACACTATTAATATAATAGGCATCAGCCACAAACCGGTGGTGATATCCTGCTTCATGCAACTGTCACCTTACGGTTTCCACTGACACGCCCATATGTGGGCTCCCCTGGACGGCAACAGCATGTAACCATGCCAACACCGCGGTTTTGCCGATCAACGTCATTTCACAAACATTAGTATAATATTGTATGAATTTATAAGTATATATACACACATATGTTTATTAGGGTGGTTGTATAAACATAATCTTCAAAAAGTTAAGTTCGGAACCCATAATATTGTTATTATTCCCTAAAAACTCAGAATACCAATTTGTATACAAATCGGAAATGTTTTAGAGGTGCCGCAAGAGTCCAGAAGATTTTAGTTTACAGTCTTTTTTGAGTTCAGCTTCAGGTTCCCCTCACTCATAAGGGTGAGTACTATCCTCTCAATGGAGGGTTTCGTTGGTGCTAACAACTCATTGTCGCCTGGTTGAACTCTGGAGACCTTAAACTAATGTTTTCTTTCTTGCATTTGGAGGAATGTTTTACGATGTTCCTCAACGACCTGAAGCAAAAACTGTGTCTATTTCTCATTTCTCGTTACAGAAGGCGTTAAATTCCTTTATCAATGCTACTCCCCTTTCTGCTATATCATTGACAACCTTCATGCTTTTAAGAATCTTGGAAGCGTTTTGATAATCTGGAATCTGTTCCCATTGAGCTGGATCTACAGAAGTTGGAAAGTCATCTTCCAACCCTAAAATTGAGAACAGTTGTCGAGAGTTTGCCTTGACAAATGATAACAGATCTTTTCCTTCAGCAATCGTTGGACAAATTCTATTTGGAGGGCATTTATCTCCATTTTCTAGAGCTGCGACCATCAATCTTTTTATTTCTAAAGGTACACGATCATCAAAGAAAGAGAGACCAATCAGACGTTCACTTAAATACTACAGATGATTACCGAATGCCTTGCCTGCAAATTTGGAGACGACAGTGTCTGGGTAAGTCTTTAATTGCTGAAGAAGATGAAGGTCATTTGCAGGAGCTAAAGTTG
This sequence comes from Bathynomus jamesi, assembly GCA_023014485.1. Classification (NCBI taxonomy): domain Eukaryota; kingdom Metazoa; phylum Arthropoda; class Malacostraca; order Isopoda; family Cirolanidae; genus Bathynomus; species Bathynomus jamesi. The sequence goes on along the minus strand of JAJOZX010004456.1, from coordinate 268,130 downwards.
CTTGGGGGCATTGGAACCATGCTTTTACATAAATCTTTGTAGTGAATAAATTGAATCTTCTTAAAGATGATATCTCTTGATGTTAGACGAACCTGTGAACGGAGAAGCTAAATCTTTATAAAATAAATTACGTTTGCTAGCCAACGTGCACGATGTAGAGCACCTGGTTGCATCAGTCTTCTTCCTCGTGGGGGTACTTCTCCCAGAAACAACAATGTTAATTCTAAGGTTTCTCGATAATCATCTCTTGGTTGACGTTCTTCTAGGCTAGTTTTACAGAATTCAATTATTTCCTTCCATTCAGATATGTCTGAATGGTTCAAGCTTACTCTTATCAATGTTACTCCATTCTAGCTGTTATCGTTTAAACTTTAAATAAAGCAATATCAGGTTCTGATGAAGGACCAAAAAGGACGCCAAATACATACCCAACTATAATTTCATGGATATGATGACGACAGGCTAGGTGCAGAAGATTTTTGCCCAACATTTGTTCAATCAGGATGCAGGCACCTCCTCTCTTTCCTGTATTACTTGCCGTGGTATCAAACGACATAGTTTTGATCTGGTTGGTTAAATTCCATTCTTTTACAGTTTCAACAACAGCCTTTGCAATTGCTTTTGCACTTTCGGAGGTAAGTTTAGGGACTGCAAGAAGCTAGCTGATATCTTTACCAGTCACTACCACAGGCAAACGACCGACAGACTTTCTTCCTGCGATATCAGGTAGCATTTTCCTATCCCAGTGAACTACTAGGGGCGTTTCTGGAGCAAAGTGTTCAATGATATTAGTTGAAGTTTATTTCTTAATTTTCATCCTTTTAGTGCGAATAGAATCTTTATTGATCGATAGTGACTCTATATCATATCCTAAACTTTTTGCCGTAGCAGCAACGATATGAGCTGCTGCTAGGTTGCTGGTCTTTGTACGGTCTAGACCAGGGTTTCTCAACGGGGGTGAAAATGAAATTCTTGGGGGGCGAAAGTGGGCGAAAATTTGACTGAAGGGGGCGAAAATTTATTTAGGCAACGATTAAAATTAAATTATTTTCGAATTGCTCATCAATGGTTTTGAAACACTATTCGGAGTATGTATTGTGCCGTCGATGACGTTAAAGGGAATTGACCAATGAGAAGTGCAGTGGGGCGGGGTCGTCATTCAAAGCATTCTATAGCGGCTTAGTGACGGTTACGCATACGGTGCGTCAGTTCTTACCTAATTAGAAGCCTGGGCGGGTGTTATTTTTTGTGCTATTATCTATTATCATTGATTTTTCTTTTAGTGCTTTAGTGCTTCTTAATTTTCGCGTTTGTCCCTTGTTTCGAGTACGGAGACAATGACCTCGTTGTCACGTTTCTAGTCACTCAATTTAATCACTCAATTAGTGCTTCTTAAGAATAAAATAGTTTCGAATGTTCGCTTTCTTATCTGATAAAAATTCATAAATAAGGAGTGCTAATACATGTCTAAATGTGATTTTCCTTTGAAAACGTTGCAAGGTTTAAGGCGGAGGATGCCAGTTTGGCCTACTTCTCGGGAATGAGGCTACTTGAACTTAAAATTAGGCTTGCGCTACTAAAATGATAACGTGATTATTATTTTTAGTGCGCTTTTAGTGCTTTTTAGCTGCCAAACTAGTGCCTTTTAAATTTTTTAATTAAAAAAGTAGCCTGATGATTCACATGATTGTGATGAAATGACATCTTGTATAACTAGCATCATAGCAAAATTAAAAGTACAATTATTAGGCCTATTACACCTAGTTTGCTAGTCTGAGTTGGAGATTGAGTCAGAAGGACAAAAAATTGAGTAGTTGAGGTTGGAGGTTTTGTGTACTAGCTCCACAGCCTTGCTAATGACACATCTAAACCCTTTTTTTCAAATTTCAGATATTTTTTAAATGAAGCCAATTTTGCGTCATATGAGATTGCAAAAATTGTTGCAAAAAATGGCTGTCCTCATACAATTACTGAGAAAGTCATAAAGCCTATATTAGAAACTGTTATTTCAAATGTGATGCATGAAGATCCTTCAGGTATCTTAAAAAGTTTACCATTAAGCAACGATTCAATTCGAAGACGAATTGATGAAATGTCAGTGAATATTGAAGAACAACTAGTTGAAAGATTGAAAAAAACTAATTTCTCAATTCAGGTTGATGAGTCCACAGTTGTTGATAACAAGGCCCTTCTCATGGCGTATGTACGTTATTTTAATGATGATTGTAAATTGAAAGAAGATATATTATTTGTGAAATACCTAGAAACTGACACTACTGGGGAATCTATTTTTATTGCTTTAAGATCCTGGTTTGATGAAAATAAAGTTCCATTAGAAAATTTGATATCGATTGCAACTGATGGTGCTACCTCAATGGTCGGAAGGCATAAAGGCCTCGTAGCACATTTGAAAAAAATGTCCTGGAATTATTGCAATACATTGCATTGTTCACAGACATAATCTTGTAGCAAAAAATATGAGTCCAATTCTACATTATTCACTTGGTATAGTTATTAAAACTATCAATAAAATCAAATCACATAACAAATATGATCGCCTATTCAGGAAGTTTTGTTCTGATCATGATGAACAGTATGTAAGACTTCTTTTACATACGGAAGTCAGATGGCTCTCCAAAGGAAATTGCTTAGCAAGATTTATAAACCTTTTTGATACTATAGTTAACTTTCTAGAAAGTGAAGGGGACGGAGATATTGCTAAAGAAATAAGAAAACATAAAAATAACATATATTATATGGCTTGGATATTTCGAAAGCTTAATGAGGTATCACTTCAACTTCAAGGAAAATTTATTACATTGATTGATTGTAAAAAAGTATTGAAAGCATTTACTGAAAAATTGGAAATTTTTCAAGATAATTTACTTAAAAAAATGTTTCACAGCATGCCTGAGCTGGCAGAAATTTGTTCTTCACTTACCAAAATGGATCTTGAAACGTATTCTGGACACTTACAGTATGTTCGTTAAAAAGTGACATGAACAAAAGATTCTCTGATTTATTTTCCTTTGAAGTAAAACCATGAATGTTAGAACCAGTTAATTGTGATGTTAGTTCAGCTGAAGAAGAAATTCAAGAAGAATTAATTGAATTACGATGCAATGATAACTCAAAATACATGTATGATAAAGTAGGAAAGACTGAATTCTGGTCATTAAAAGACTGTAAAACACTATATCCAAGGTTATGGACCGAAATGGCCAAAATAATTGTCTGTTTTCCAACATCATATATGATTGAAACTGGGTTTAGTTCAGTGAATAAATTACTAACAAAGGAAAGAGAGAGATTGGATGTAAGCAGGAGAGGTGACATAAGAATTAAGCTCAGCGACATTGAACCGAACATTGCATATTTAGTAGAAAAACACCAATCTCAAGGATCTCATTAAATAAAATAGTAAGTTTGAAAGTTTTTTATTTCACTTTTTTTTGCGTGTGTAGGGGGGCGATTTGAAAATAGAGTGGGCAAAAAATTTTTCAAGGGGGCGATGGTTAAAAAAAGGTTGAGAACCACTGGTCTAGACTCTAGAGCTTGCGCTAATTCGGGAGTCATTATGTTTTAAGGTCTTGCTTTCTTCAATTGTGGTTGGGTGTCACCCTGAGAAAAACTTTTTAATTTTTGAGATGTACTATTTTCCGAATGGATCGACTCGTTATCACTACTGGTACATGAATCTATGTTGCAACTTTGCTTGGTTGTTGTATTTCTTTTTCATGTTTTCTCTTGCGCCTAATAAAATTTTGCTCTCTAATTCTTATTTCTTTCCTTGATTGTTGTCACTTTAACAATGCCAGCTATGTGACCTTTCCTTCCACTGTGCTGAGCAATAAGAAATTTCTTATCTTCTTCTATTTTCATCATAGAGAGAGCATCCTCGTGTGTAATGTCAAATAGTTCATTGAGTCGTGATGTGAAGTGTGTTTTATTGGAAATTTGCTTTTGAGATCGACGGGACTTACTTTTTTGTAATGCTTTCCATTCAGAATGAAGTTTGAGCAACCGCTTAATATCATGTTCATGCGCAGTTGGAATACTGGCTTTCTTCCAGAAACCCATAACACTGATCAAAGTGTTCTTAGCACTATCTTTCAAAGGGAGCTTCATTTCTAAATGATAAAAAAAATGTGCCAAAACTTGCTGCTGAGAAGAGTTTATCACCCAATATTTTTGGTAAAGTTGGACCAACAAGCCATATACTGTATCTGTTTTAGAACGAGTACTATAACTAGTTGCAAAATGATTGAAACATGATTGCAAAAAAAATTGAACATTTTAGGGCGTGAAACACCTAACCGTGAAATAAATGGAACACGAATTACTATCACATACGCACTTCATCAGCATGTAGTTAACTAAGGATTTGAGTTGCAGCTTGTTCCTTGCCAATTTTTCAGGTGCCAAAAGTCACAAGAAGTAGTTACATATATTGATATTATATCATAAATACAACTATATATCTGAAAACATATATTTCATATAAACATTTCAATAATAATTTTTGCAAATTTTGCAAAGAAATAAATGGGGTATTTTACTATTGATTGAAAGTATATTACTCTACATTTTTATACTGCCGTGCGCCACCCCTAAATATGATTTGATTGCTTTAAAAAATGGCATGCTAAGTTTTCTCATGATAAAGAACAAAATTCGACCTTCCGAACTCTAAAGTCAAAAAAATAATTTTTGGCCCCATATGCTGATAGCCACCTTAATGTTTATGCTAGTATAACCGTGGATTATTCTTATGTGATTTTGATAACCAGTTATTGTTATTCAGATCGAAACTGTTAACAAGTTCTTTGTGTAACAATCGATAAGCCATTTCCCACTAACTCTCTCTGCCCCTCTACCTCGCTCTCTCTCACACTGTCTCAATCTTTTTTTCGCTCATTGTCAATATATATATATATATAAAATCGTGTAGATTCGTAAGTTAGTAAAGGTTTAAAGCTGCACACGGACTCTACAAACAGCTTTATTAGTATTATCACATAATGATTTAATATACGCGAGACTGATGAATGGGGAAGGGGAATGAGGGAGTGTGGAGGATGGTTGTGTAATGTCTATTTTTGGTTCAAATTCACTAGTATATAAAAAGTTGTATTGTGGTATCCCAGTATCTGTTCATATAGACTTGCAGTAATCATAATGGAACCTTATTACTAGGGCAGTCAAAAGTTGACCGAAAAAATTAAGAAAGTTGACCTTACGAATTGAAAAAATTGACTTATAAAGTTGCCTTTACTTTCAATAATAAAAACGATACTTTAATTACTTATTCTTGCTCTTCTACATCAGTTGACCGATTGTGGTAAATTATGAAGTATTTGCCGACATTTTCTGGCAAAAAATTGCGATCCTTACTTAATAATTTATTAAGCATGGAGAAAGATCTCTCTACAGCGGCAGTTGTTGGTTGACACTGCAAAAGCTGACCATAAACTGTTGGTGAGATTTCAGGTCTACTGAGGTTAATTTCACAAATACCATTTGTCTTGAGTCTTGTTTTCTTGGGAAATCAATAGATCCAGCAAGTATGTTCAAATATTTTGAGCCCCTTACTTCACTTTCATCAACAATTAGGAAAACTAATTTACCCTCTAGCAAATGTTTTATTCTACTTAACTCGCTTTCTGCCTGTTTCATTGCTATTGATCTGCAAGTTGACACGCAAGGCACTGCTACACCTAATTCAGAGAACAGTTGTTTCACATGAGGGTTGCTCAACTTATGAAGAGGTATGTTGGCTGACAGAAATTATGTAGTCACAAGTTTTTCCGAAAAATCTGAAGACTTGTACTTTAAAAGGGTTTGCGTCTTTTCATTTCCCACATTTTGGTCTATACCACGCTGGTGCTTTTGGGTAGAGCGATGTTTATCCACAAAAAAGGATTTGTCATGCTTGACCACAACACAACAAATCTGACAGTATAGCTCATTTTTTCCTGAACAAATGAATTCATTAGGATATTTTGCAATTATAGCGCGCACTTTAGCAATAGAACTAACTGCAACTTTTGCCATTTTAAATATCTGAAATCAAAAGAAATCGAAATCAGTGAAATCACAAATCAGAAAAAATCACAAATCAAAAATGGTAACCAGTAACCACAATACATACAACACAACCACATCCAAAACCAGAACGGACATAACTGAATAAGACAAATACGAGCAGCGAAGTTGCCAGTTAACCAAAAAGATGCCAATTTTTAGTTATTTTAATTATTTATTCCAAAAAATTGACTTTATTTACCTCATTGCTATTTTTTGACCTAACAGGTAAAAGTTGACTTTTGGTTGACCTATTAACTTTGGTAATATACCCCCTACAGGTGTTTTTATTGCATTTTCAGTCGTTTCAGCGAAAAGTGCCCCATAGGAAACAATTTGACTTTATTGACTTTTGACCGCCCTACTTATTACTGTATAAGACTAGTAAACATTGTGTTCACAAAGATAAACGATTAATATGATCGTGAACAGCGTTGAACTCCGACATTACATTATAATTAGGGGCCATTCAAAAATTACGCAACGCTATTTTTGCAAAAACTTGACACCCCAGACCCCCTAGGAACGTTCTGTAACGCAAGACCAGGCACCCCCTAAGATGTTACGTAACACTTCCCCCACCCCACACGTTACGGAACGTTACATGGGGGTGTTCAGGTTTTAGCAAAAATAGCGTTACGTAATTTTTGAATGGCGTCTTACCTGTATGTCAATGTTATATGTTGTTGGACTCGGTTGTCTCCCCTCCACCCCACCTTCCCCAGTTGGGGTACCTTCACTATCGCTGCGGCGTTGCCACATGTACGGAGTCGCCTGTGAGGCGAGGAACATTACATATGCGGACAACTGTATATTCATGTGTTTATGGGACACTATTTTTTGCACACGTGTGTCTGTTTGTTTTTGTTCTTTATAATCAACCAATCAATCAATCAATGACAAAGTATTTACAGAGGAGTATTCGGAAAGCTTTAGAGGTGGCAACCCTAGGCCGGATTGAAAGTATTTGCGGCCGGGGATTGCTTATGCCTGTTTTAAACGTTAATATATACGGTATATATAAAGTAGTACTTTAAATTAGCTTTACATTCATCAGCATGTTCGCACTTAGGAAAGCCTGAGATCGGTCACGACAAGTCACTTTTCAGGACGCCTACAAAAAAATTATAAGCCTAAATTGTAGATACCAACATTAAATGGTCCAAAATATCACTAACATTATAACAACCAAACTCTCGAAAAAGCATATTACAGAAAAATGTAGATCTCTTATAATTTGAAAAAGGAAAAGCGGCACACACACACACACAAATATATATATATAATATATATATATAATATATATATATATATATATATACACACACACATTTCAACTGCAAAGAACACGCAGTATAAATAACGTAAAATAACGTAATATATATATATATATACATTCAACTGCAAAGAACACGCAGTATAAATAACGTAAAGAACGACGCTTGTATAGGAGATATTCCGCGCAAGACGAGAGAGAGAGAACGGAACAAATGAAAAAATGAGGTAACCACCTGGGAATCGAACCCGGGATCTTCCGATTGCCGGTCAGACGCGATACCATTACACCATGGACCTCACTCTTCCAAACGCCGTAATTCTTCTACATACTCGCAGAAACCAATGCCCCAAGGGGGCACCTCCCGCATGCCGTAACATTATATACATTCAACTGCAAAGAACACGCAGTATAAATAACGTAAAGAACGACGCTTGTATAGGAGATATTCCGCGCAAGACGAGAGAGAGAGAACGGAACAAATGAAAAAATGAGGTAACCACCTGGGAATCGAACCCGGGATCTTCCGATTGCCGGTCAGACGCGATACCATTACACCATGGACCTCACTCTTCCAAACGCCGTAATTCTTCTACATACTCGCAGAAACCAATGCCCCAAGGGGGCACCTCCCGCATGCCGTAACATTATATACATTCAACTGCAAAGAACACGCAGTAAAATAACGTAAAGAACGACGCTTGTATAGGAGATATTCCGCGCAAGACGAGAGAGAGAGAACGGAACAAATGAAAAAATGAGGTAACCACCTGGGAATCGAACCCGGGATCTTCCGATTGCCGGTCAGACGCGATACCATTACACCATGGACCTCACTCTTCCAAACGCCGTAATTCTTCTACATACTCGCAGAAACCAATGCCCCATATATATATATATATATATATATATCCCGCAAGGGTGTTCTAAGCTCGTGCTCTTGAGTGCTCTTTGTGCTTGTTCCAGGAGGTTTCACGTGCGCCCTCCCGGCCCTAGCACCCAAGGATGATGGGGCTCGACCTTGCAGTCCTTGGTCTTTTTCCACTTCGACTGTCCCCTCCACCATTTCTTTTTCCTCTGTCTTTCCTCTCACTTTTTCTTTGTTTTTCCGCCAAGATATGCCCTTTTAAATAGAGGCGAATCGGTTCTTCCCGAACTTAAAAAATATATATATATATATATATATAACTCGATTTTATATACTAGTGATTATATTTACCATAATTCTGGTAGCAAATATCACAGACTATGGCAAAAACCTCATAAAATTGTTCTTTAAAGCAGTTTCCACATGACCGCTGGTCATTGAAAAATTCCTTACATTTCCTTAAAAAAGTTAAAAAAAAAGTATTCAACACTTATTGTATTCAAAAGATGCCAAAAAAACATTTTACAAGTCTTAATCTCCACTTTTGGCTATTTTCTCATTATGATCCTACTATAGCAGAATATATAATATATCAGCTTCATGTGACTTTATTAGAAATGAATTAAAAATTGTAGTATAAAATTATATTTAGGCAAAACCCAACAATATCTAGCATCATAAGAACAAGAATTTAAGGATAACATAGAGCCATTATGGCCTATGAAACTAAAACATATATTACAAGCAGTGACTCATCATAAGCACGGCACTACTACCAGTATGCTAAATTATTTAAAAATTTAAATTATACTCTACTTACCAATAGTATCGTATATACAAAAGAGCTTGTCAGTAGCTTGTCAGTAAATTATTTACATACAATATGCTAAAAGTGTACAGGATTGCATTTAGGGTACGTCTTTTAAAATAACTACTTAAAAGTATTACCTTGTATTACCTTTGATTTCCTTAAAATTTCCTTGAATTTTCTAATTCCTTTAACGTTTCCTGAAGCTATCACAATTTCTTTAGATCAAGGAAGATTCCTTGAATGTGGAAACACTTCTTTGAAGTTACAAAATAGGCCAAAAAGTCTCAAGTCGCAACGGGGCATCTTCAAAAATAGCCCAATTTACGACCTTTCGTACATTTACCACAATTTCAGACATACATTTTCCAAGTTTTATTACTTAGAAAATGTCATATTTTGATGTATTTTATAAAAGGGGATGTTTGAACGTTCCGGTCACATGTTTTAAGGACACTGGAACACAAACTAAAAAAAGCAACAGTCCTTGTAAAAATGGAATGTATGGGAGCCTAGACAAATGGCCTTGTTGGTTTGGTTATATCTAGTTAGGCTGTATTATGTCAAGTTAGGTTACGCCGCAACCTAGGTTATGTTAATTTAGGTTATTGCAATTTAAAAAAATGTTTATAAAGTTCATAAGTGGGAGGGGGAGAGGGGGTAGCACCAAGGGCCCAGGAGAGAGGGGTGTATAAGGTATTAAAGAACCATGGCCCGGACTGGAAGATAGAGGAGGAGATGATCGGGGTAGGGTGGCCATTATGCAAACATTGAAAAAGAGGACTCATCTCTAAAAAATTTTAATTCGGTGTAAATGATTTTTTAAAACAAATTTACTGTAATATCTACGCAATTTTATTACAAAATGGTAAACAAAACAATATTTTAACTTGGGTTTATTTGCTCAAATCTAATTTTTTCTTCGTTTTTTATACTTTTTTTTTCAGCTAAGGTTAAGAAGAGTGGACAATTGTTTTGTTTTATTTAAAAAAATAAATTGCTTATTAGACTTTTAATGTAGCATACAACTACATGTAAAGGGTTCTTTGTAGGTTAGGCTAAAGTAATTACCCTGGATTTTTTGCCTTCCCACGCTAAATATGGGACGAATTCGTGCAGCGTATACTTAGATTTTTGGATGATTAATTAATTATCATAGTCGAAATTCATATTGGGCTCCAAATAAATCGGCCAAAAGAGCATACAACTACATATAAGTGGGTTCTTGGTAAGTTAGGTTAGGCTAGATTTATTTGGAACCCAATCTCGATTTCGGCTAATTCTTACTATAATTTAGCAAATGTGTGTGTGTGTGTGTGTGTGTGTGTGTGTGTGTGTGTGTGTGTGTGGTGTCCGCAGAAAAAACTTTTACGTTTCTGAACCGATTTTGACCAAATTTCGTATGGTGGATGGGGATGATTAGTAATGAACGAAAATATATGTGTGACCATCCTCCCCCCACCCCCACCAATTACTAGGCCCGATTCCGAAGGCCCCAGCACCGCGATAAAACTATAGAAAAGAACGCAGCCATGAAAATCTTGAGCTTCACATTGTGTCAAGATTTGTGAAGCTTAAGATTTTTATGACTAGTTTTATTGACCAAATAATTGAACCCCCGGTGAAGTTCAAGGTTTTCATGGCTGTGTTCTTTTCTATAGTTTTATTGACCAAATAAGTGAACTTCCAGTAGTCATGAAAATCTTGAGCTTCACATTGCTGCCCTTAATAATAAAAAAATAAAATTTATTGTTAGTCTGTGCTTCAGCCCCCCCCCCCCCCCAAATTACTGGGCCCGAAGGCTCCGGCATCGCAGGTCTAGCTAAATGGGCCCGTATGGCCCTGTTTAGCTAGTATAATTAATCATCCAAATTTCTAAGTAGGCCTTACCAAGTTGCGCCATGGAACGCATATCCACACTTTTAAATCTGTTTACAGTAAGGTTCATTTTTCAATGAATTTTGGTGGCAAAATAGCCTCTTCTTACAACTGGTGTTGTACGATACACCATGTTTAACTCTTAGTCCCATGTTTAACTATTATTTATAGATTTATTTACAATTTCTACTTAATAAAAACAACTTGTTCATGGCATAAAAGGCTATTTGTAATTATTCATCATTTTATTTTTTTTTAAATAAAACAAAATATTTGTCCACTATTATCAACATTTACCCCTTTTAAATGCAAAAAACTTCACTTTTTTTTACGTGGAGGTCAAAATATGACAATAAAACCCACACTAATACACCGAGTTTATTTCAACAACAGTTTCGATGCCCACTGGCATCCTCTTCGGGTGGTATTTTTGTCGTATCCACCCGAAGAGGATGCCAATGGGCATCGAAACTGTTGTGGAAATAAACTCTGTCTATTAGTGTGGGTTTTATTGTCATATTTACTCTTTTTTTTTCATACTTTCATCATAAAAAAGGACTCCGGTTTAATACCGGACGTCTGGCCATCCTAGATTGGGGTTAAAGGATGTCGGAGTCACAAGTAGCACCAGGACCCGTGATCCCTCTCCCGATCCTTGGGTAGTACCATCAAAACGAAGCTGCATCTACTGTCACTTTTTTTAATGTTAGTTTAAAAGATAACGGAACAATTCCTATTTCCATTCAGTTGGAACGCTGGATTCTAGGTGCTATTCCACTGAGATAATTAAATCTATCCCTTAAAGTTACTTTGTTGAAAATATATACTAATTAGAATAGCTGTCTTTTTAAGTTAAACTCAGCCTAAAGTAAGGCAAAGGAGTAAATGTTTAGAATAACTTCGAACTTCGAATTATGCATTCATAGATTCGTTTTTGTAACAGAGACGCATTTCTGATAGTCTAGGGTTGCGCAAATGCCCCAAAACTATGTTATGCATGATTTCAGTTTTACGGCAGACTACCAGAAATGCGTTTCTGATATAAAAACGAATCCCATGAATACATAATTTATGGAAATTAAACCAAACCAACCCAAACCTAACCTAATCTGACTTGACTTTCATCATGAAACTTACCTGTTAGTGAGGTGGGTGAAGTTTGGCAACGGAAAGCTTTTTTATTTTTGTCGCAATTACACAAATGGCCACAAGTATTTCTTCTATCATCCTTTTTTGTGCACAACAATTCACTTAACAAAATCCCGTGATCACAGAAAAAATTAAAGGACAACCTTCGCACACAGAACTCACGTTAAACTGCTTACCGTAAGGGGATTTTTTGGTAGACTGCTATCTCCCCACCAAATATGCTATCTTCCCATCAAATTTGTTGTAGCGCATATAACAGGATATAATTACAGTGTTTGGTAAAAGTTGCTTAAAATTAATCGAACCCTACAAACCTAGAGAAAATTATTGAATGCCCGGTTAGGTCAAATGTACGCCCTTGACGATTGGTTAGGTTAAGTCATGATATTTTCGTTAAAACTAACAAAAATATCACGACTTAACCTAACCAATCGTCAAGGGCGTACAGTTGACCTAACCGGGCATTCAATAATTTTCTCGTAGGTTTCGATTAATTTTAAGCAACTTTCACCTAATAATTATATCCTGTTATATGCGCGATAGCAAATTTGGTTGGGAGATAGCAGTCCGCCAAACCGAAAAAATCTTCGTAACGGTTTTCAGCGAAAAAATTTTTGTTTCTTCTTCTGACGTCATTATAATGGCGCCACAAAATAATTTTGGAAAATTTCACAAACTTTTGATTAGTATTTAGAATCTTATTTGTCATTTGCACTCATGTTGTATTTAATAACATTTCGTTAAAAACATATAAAAATCTTGTAGTAACTTTGTTTGTCGTTTAAAACAGTTTGGAGTTATTCTAAACATTTACCGGCAAAGAGCAAAGCAACAGGCTAGGCCAGCTTAGGTTTACTTAGGCAGACTTTTTATGTTTAAGCCAATTTTGAAAGCTTCACCAAGTCTAAGCTAGTAGGCTAGGCCCTCTTAGTCCCGTTTAGAACATTGCTAAGTATTATTATTAATATATATGGTCACTTATTTTTTGGCAGTGCCCATTATCCGATTGGCCAAACAAAAGTTGGTGACGTGGGGATTGTTAGAATTATGGTTAACAGGTAAGCATAGCCTATATTAACTTACCAAAATATTACGGACATGCAGGCAGTCTTTCAGTGATTTGTGCATCATATTGTACATTACAAAGGTATGAAAGGTATGACATTTAAAAGCCTATAATAAATTTCATGAATTACGAGTAACACAAACAATGAAATAATATACTATGCATTTATGAGAATAAAAACCCACTCTAATAGACAGAGTTTATTTCCACGACAGTTTCGACGCCCACTGGCATCCTCCTCGGGTGGATACAGAAACACAAATGAAACAAAACAAGAGGGAAAAACAGTTCAGGGATCGACCGTTAAGAAATTCGCACCTAGGTTGGATTCCATTCTCTCGAGACAGGAGGGGCATTTTCATTAAGTACATTCGCACAAATTTTAAAACTATCTTCCTTTTCTAAACATACAGATTCTATTATTTTTACATAATTATTACATTTATAATTAATTTATTACATTTAATATTGCATAATTATTAATTACAGAAATTATAAATTTATTATTACATTGGTTATTACATTGTTGTTTATTATACAGAAATTATAAACCGAAAAACGAATGAAAAAAGGCGATTAGGAAATAATCCAGAGACCATTGAGAAATTCGCACCTAGGTTAGATATCGTTCTCCCGAAACCAGAAGGGCATTTATTACAGGGTCAGCTTATAACTACATTTCCACAAATTAAAAATATCTTCTTGTTCTATACATACAGATCCTAATGTTTTGACATAATTACTGCATATATTTATTTCCACATTAATTACTTCCATTATTACATTTACTAAAAGCGAGTAAGGAAACATTCCAATCCAGAGACATTTAAGAAATTCACACTTAGGTGTGAATTATGTAAAAATAATAGAATCTGTATGTTTAGAAAAGGAAGATAGTTTTAAAATTTGTGCGAATGTACTTAATGAAAATGCCCCTCCTGTCTCGAGAGAATGGAATCCAACCTAGGTGCGAATTTCTTAACGGTCGATCCCTGAACTGTTTTTCCCTCTTGTTTTGTTTCATTTGTGTTTCTGTATCCACCCGAGGAGGATGCCAGTGGGCGTCGAAACTGTCGTGGAAATAAACTCTGTCTATTAGAGTGGGTTTTTATTCTCATATTTTGACCTTCACGTAAAAAAGTGAAGTTTTTTGCATATACTATGCATTGTCTTGCAAATTATAATTTTTCTACAAGCTCTTGAAAACTTGCAAATTGTAAGATTAAGTTATCCCTATTAAATATAAGCACGAAAACCAGGGTAGCCAACTCTACAGTTTTCACTTTTGTTGTCAGTCTCCTGTTTTATTTTCAAAGTGAAATTGGTGACGAAACCGTTGGCTTTCAAAAAAAAAAATATATATATATATATATTTTATTATTTTTTAAAGACCCTAGGATCCACTCATGGCTGGTCTACCTAACAGTGTTCATAATTGTGCATTGTGCATGTCCTCCGTGGTGGCGGAGGGGACCTACAATTTTACGTGGGTTCCGAACCACAAAGAACATAAGAACATATGAAATTTTTATAGTGGGCACACTAGGGGCCACTTCGGCCCATCGAGGTGGCTCTACTATGTAAAAATTGCCTGTACATTGGCAACAACCAATTTTTACAAAACTAAATAATTATCAATTTAAAACTAATTAATTATCAATTTAAAACTAAAGATAGAATCTCTGGATCCAGAGGATCAAGTCATAATAGACTACTATCCACAAATATGTTACACTCTATATCTATTTATAACCGACATGCAAATATATCAGATCCAAAGAATCCAGTCAATTTCACTACGGTATCCATCAATACCAGTACCTTGCCAACTAAAAATAAGTCACGGTCCGTATCAATTGTGGACCAAGTCATAATTTACAACCATATACATTACAATATATATACTTAGAAGGAAAAGTGTAGGTGTGGCTGTAAAGACTGTACAGTAATGTAGAAATGTGTGTGCACCCATTATGGGTCTCCCATTTAAAGGTGTTTGTGGGGCAAGTGAAGATCATGAGTTTTTCGATACCTCACAGTACTATGGGGGGCACCGCTCGGCAGAGGAATCTCTTTAAATGGGGTGTGTAAGGACAGAGAGTATCCCCTAACCCAAGATGCTGCCTCCCTATATCCCATAACACTTGTAAAACTATGTTTTCTTAAATTTGTTCTACATCTTGGCTTAAATAATTTCATACTATGACCTCTAGTCTGGTTATTGTGATCTTTAATGAAAAGAGAATCAAAATCTATCTTATCCAACCCTTAATTTTACTACCTTAAACTATACCCAACCTATCAACATATGCGTCTAATCGATTTTTAAACATGTTTATAGACGTGCTACTAATTACTTCTACCGGCAAACTATTCCAGCTATTTACTATTCTATGCGTAAAAAAGTTTTTCGCAACTGCTGTCTCGAACCTTCTACTTGTCAACTTACACCCGTTATTTCTAGTCCTATTATATTGAGATATTTCGAAAAAGCTATCTCTGTCTACGTTATCGAACCCATTCATAATTTTGAAAACCTGGATTAGATCAACCCTTAGCCTCCTAGTCTCGAGTGTAGTCAATTTTAACTCTTTACGCCTATCCTCGTACGACTTTGACCTAAGCGACGGAATCATCTTAGTTGCTCGTCTTTGAACTCTTTCGATTTTGTCTATATCTTTGCACATATGCGGATTCCAAAATTGGATCGCGTACTCCAAATGGGGTCTAACTAATGATTTATAAAGAGGAACTATAATATCGCGAGATTTGTACTCAAAATTCTGAGCTATAAAACCTAACATTTTGTTCGCTTTATTGACCGCTGCTGTACTTTGTTTCGCTACTTTTAAATCACCAGTGACTATAACTCCTAAATCTTTTTCCTGCTCTACACTTATCAACTCTTTCCCTGACATACTATACGCAAAATTACCGTTACGCGAACCAATATGTAAAATTTTGCACTTATCGACGTTAAATCTCATTTGCCATGTGACTGACCAATCAACGATTTTATTCAGATCATTCTGGATTTTACCTCTATCTTCTTCATTAATCGCCCTACCACCCAGCTTCGTGTCATCCGCAAACTTTAAAACTGTACTGACTAGGCCGACATCTAAATCGTTAATATACTATATAAGAAAAAGCAAGGGGCCCAATACAGAACCCTGAGGAACGCCACTCGCTACATTAGCCCAACACGACTCCGCTCTATCAACGACCACCCTCTGTTTCCTACCTCGCAACCACCCTTCTATCCAATTTATTACTACACCCCTGATTCCATGAGCCTTAGTTTTCTGAATGAGTCTTTTGTGCGGTACGGTGTCAAACGCTTTTTGAAAATCTAAATACACTACATCAACCGCCCGATGTCTATCGTAAACGTCAACCACTCTTTGAAAAAATTCTAAAAGATTAGTTAAGCAAGATTTGTTTCGCCTAAAATCGTGCTGCGTATTTCTAACTAAGTTATACAATTCTAAGTGTTCGACTATACGATCCCTAATTATTGATTCCAGTAGCTTACCTACAGCAGACGTTAAACCGATTGGCCTATAATTTCCCGCCGCACCTTTATCGCCTTTCTTAAAGATAGGTGTTACGTTTGCTAACTTGAAATTATCTGGTACGCACCCCTCAGAAATAAACACATTAAAAATCTTTGTTAGCGGCACAACAATGCTATCTTTTAATTCTTTTAGTTGTATGGGATATATGGAATCCGGCCCCGGTGATTTACGCGTTTTCATCTTATCAATATAGCGCATTACCTCCCCTTCACTAACCACAATATTATCCAAAATATTATCATTATCAAAAGGTATTATGTCTATGACCTTAGGGATATTCGTTACATCTTCTATAGTAAAAACTGACGTAAAGAATTCGTTTAGCAAGGTAGCCATTTCCTTGTTTTCAGAAACTAGATCTCCGTTAACATTTTTCAACGGCCCCAAGACACTTTTTACTGGATTTCTATTGTTGACGTATTGAAAGAATCGCCTGGGGTTTTCTTTATCGTCACGAACTATGGAGATTTCAAATTCGCGCTTGGACTTTTTTATCACACTTTTCGCTTCACGCCTTAGAGATATGTAGTTGTTTCGTAACCAGAAATTGTCTTTATCCACTTATGTAGCCTATAAGCCCTATCTCTACTCTTTATAATGTCTCCTACTCTAGAAGTAAACCACAAGGGCTTGTTATTTACTTTCGCACGCTTAATTTTGTACGGTACACATTCCTCATTTATAGTCCTGAATACTGTTTCAAACGATTCCCACATTAGTTTTGCGTTGGAGTTCCCCATTCCGTTTTCCAAATTGACGTGTGACAATTTATTTCGAAATTTACAAAAGTCTGCGTGCTGGAAGTTAGGAATTTTAGTCGAGTTAGCTGGTTTCGAGTGACTTACTGAGAGGACAAACTCTACCATATTGTGATCGCTATTGCTTAACGGTTCTATTACTTGAAGATCAGTAATTAGCCTATCATCCGTAGTTATTACTAAATCTAAAATACTGTCCAACCTCGTAGGTTCCCCAACCTTTTGAATAAGAAAGCTATCCTCGAGAAAATTAACTAAACGATTACCTTCCGCGTCTCCCTGCATTGTATCGTAATTCACGTTGGCGCAATTAAAGTCACCCATAACTAAAACCTGCTCACTACCTATTATTCTCTTTGGTTCACGATATAACGCTTCGTCCGTATCAGCTGTTTGATTAGGGGACCTATATAACCGCAACAACAAGTTTGAAATCGTTCAATTTAAGTTCTGCTATAGTCGAATCTATTGGTTCTGGAATTGTGTGCTTTACTTCTTAACGTTCGCAATATTATCTTTGATATACAACATAACATCGCCTCCTCGCCTACCTATTCTGTTTTTAACAAAAAGTCTATAACCTCTAATTTGATACTCCCCTACAAAGTCACGTGTTTCAGTGCTAAGCCACGATTCATTTATCGCAATTAAATCATAGTCTTTACAAGCAATTAAAGAAAAAAATTCGTTTATTTTATTTCGTACGCTACGAGCATTTAAGGATAGAACCTTCAAATTGTAATTGCGACACCTTCGCGAGCGCAGGGGAAATTTGTGGAATTTACGCTGGGACCGTTCGAGTTACGGCAGCCTGAAAAGAAGGGAGTATTATGAAACGGAAGAGATGCTAATGACGTTAGAGGAGAAGACGTTGGAAATTGTGGCAAAACATGTCCCAAAGATACAACAAAGAGGAAAGAAAAGCAGGTTCGAAAGACAAAAGAGGGCATTGTTCCGAAAGAGAAAAAGAGTGACTGCAAAATTAAGTAATTGTAAAGATGACAACATCAGAAAAATATTAAATGATAAACTACAAAGTATCGATGTCGTCATACAGGAACTAATCGAGAAGCATACAGAAAAAGAAGATGACGCTATAGAAGTGATAAAGGCTAACTCAAAGTACTTCTATAATTTCGCAAAAAGAAAGTCGAAAAACCACGCGACTATCGGACCTTTAAAAAATGAGAACAGTGATTTATCTGATGATCTAACAGAAGTATCTGAAATATTAAAAGCTCAGTATGAATCATCTTTCAGTATCCCAAAAACTGACAAATTGATATGCGATAGAAACGCGTTCTTTGAAGAACCACAAGGGGAAAGTATAACCGATTTCGACTTTACGACGGATGATATTACACAAGCCATAGGGAAACTAAAAACACACTCAGCGGCAGGACCGGATAAATGGAATGCCACACTAATCAAAAACTGCAAGAATGCAATCGCTGAGCCCCTATACTGGATATGGAGACGATCATTAGACACGGGAGAAATACCGGGCATCATGAAGAGCGCGAACATAGTCCCAATATATAAAGGAGGAGATCGATCCGAGGCCAAAAACTATAGGCCAGTGTCGCTTACATCTCATCTCACTAAAATATTTGAAAGAATAGTTAGACAGAAAATCTATGACTTTTTGGAAACTCAGAAAAAAATCAATGATAACCAACATGGGTTTCGGTCAGGCAGATCATGCCTATCACAACTAATGGAACACTACAACATTATTGATTCACTTGAAAGTAATGAAAACTATGATGTACTATACACAGACTTTGCTAAAGCGTTCGACAAGTGTGACCACGGAATCATAATATATAAACTGAAATATATGGGAATAACGAGAAAAGTAGGGAAATGGATATATAATTTTCTTAGTGAGCGGAGGCAAGTCGTTACAGTACAAGGAGTATCTTCATCAGAATCAGAGGTCCTCAGCTCGGTACCACAAGGAACAGTATTAGCTCCACTACTCTTCATAATCATGCTAACTGACATAGATAAGGACGTTACCAGAGACTGCACAGTAACATCCTTTGCGGATGACACAAAGATCAGTAGAAAAATAAGAAACCCAGAAGACATAGGATCTCTACAAACTGACATAAACAGAATCTACAAGTGGACGGAAGACAACAATATGAAGTTTAACACCGAGAAATTTCAGCTATTACGGTACGGAAAAAAAGAAGACCTAACATCCATGGAATATTATACCCCAAATGGACAGGAAATTCAGAGAAATTCCAGAGCAAAAGATTTAGGGGTTGTAATGACAGATGATGCGAAATTTGAAACACAAAATAAGATGGCAGTAAACAGAGCAAAGAGAATAACGGGTTAGATATTGAGAACCTTTAAACGAAGGGATAGGAATGTAATGATTCCTCTACTGAAAACCCTGATAATACCCAAATTGGAATACTGCTCGGTCCTAACATCCCCATATAAAAAAGAAGACATTAGACAGCTGGAAGGGATTCAGAGAAGCTTCACAGCCAAGATCAATGGGTGCAAAGAACTAAATTACTGGGAAAGGTTATGAGAACTAGACCTATATTCACTGGAAAGGAGAAGAGAGAGATACACCATTATTTACACTTGGAAAATAATGGAGAAACTAGTCCCTAATCTTACTCTGAACCCTGTAACTCCCCAAACAACGGTGGAAAGTAGAAACGGTAGACTGTGTCGTATTCCCAAACTGAAGGCGAGACAGGGAACATCCTTAACCCTGAAAGAAAATAGTTTTGTAGTGAGAGGACCAAAACTGTTTAATCAGTTACCCAAAGACCTAAGAAACACGAAGGGAGTTGCAATGGAAATCTTCAAAAGAAGACTAGACGCCTGGCTCAGAACAACCCCCGATGAGCCGGGCGTACCTGGCTATGTGAGGTGGAGAGCGCAAGAATCCAACTCACTACTTCACCAGGCCAACTTGAGAGGAGGGGGGACAAGCTTGACCTTCGCGAAATGAGAAATCATCGCGCGAAACCTTTGTAAGTTTGTAAGATAATTTTTTTTTGTATTGAAGTTGGAACAGGAAGGTTCAGGAAAAGTATTAATGTTATGAAATATAAGAAGCAATAATTTAATTAAAAATATAACATTTTAATATTTCGTATACTTATTTCACTTTTATTCCCCATAACTGTTTAGTGGGATTTAGGTTTGGAGACTGAGGAGGCCAGTCGAGACAGCGCATTTGTTCTTTTGCAAGCCACTCTCGCTGACATGTGATGATTGTGATGTATGGCTCATTGTTCTGTCGAAAAATAGTATCAGATTTCATCGATTCTGGAAATAATTTTTCGATCGAAGGCTTTAAAACTTTTCCTAGCATGTCTGTATAAGTTCAAAAGTTCATTCGGCCTTCGCATAAAATCAGTTTTCCAACGCCAAATGAAGACAAGCATCCCTAGACCATGATGGTACCTCTTCCAGATTTTCAAATTTGACTGTCAGGAAGACGAAGATAAAGAGGAAAAGGAGGAGGAGGAGGAGGAGTAAAAAGATGAGGATGATGGAGAGGAAGATGAGGATGATGCAGAACTCAAATGCAGCGAACCTAAACAAGAAAAATCAAAAGCTGAACCTCGTGTGCTGGAACGTTTACCAGTTTCGTACGTGTCCAGTTTTGAAGAAAAGCAGCATGCTACACAGGTAATATATCCATCTGAAGAATGTCCCAGAGTTCCTATAGAAAACCTTTCATCGGAACATTCGGCAAAATCCCTTAAAATACCTGGCCTATTATTGTAGGCCTCTTCTACTCTCCGGATACAAAAAGCCTTTTATAAATACTTATTACCAGTGCTTTTATTCTGACGGTACGCAGTATCGGCACCTTTAAAACAAAACAAAAATCCGTTATTTCCCTCACCCCGCCTAGGAGTCCGTCAAATCAGAGTAACGGTACCTTTTTTTTTCTAGAAAAAAAGCTCTGCTTGTTACTGATATAAATTTTCGTTAGGTAAGACTTGTGATTTTTAGAACTAGCTAACTATACGCAACCACTATAAAACATGTAAACTCTTCAAATGAACTACTAATTTTAAGTTTTCTAGTACTTTTGAATGAGGCTGTATCTATATTTCAAGGACCCTATGATAATAAAAACCCACTCTAATAGACAGAGTTTATTTCCCCAACAGTTTCGATGCCCACTGGCATCCTCTTCGGATGGCTACAGAAAAACGAATGAATCAAAAACAAGAGGGAAAACAGTCCAGGGACCATTAAGAAATTCGCACCTAGGTTAGATCCCGTTCACCTGACACCGGAAGGGCATTTTTTTATTAAAGGGACCTGCTTATAAGTACATTCGCACAAATTAAAACCATCTTCTTGTTCTATATACATACAGATTCTATTATTTTGACATAATTACTAAATTTCTTAAAGGTCTCTGGATTGTTTCCTTACTCGCTTTTGGTTCATTCGTTTTCTCGATAAAATGTAAATGGAATAATAAACGTAAATGTAAATGGAATAATAAACGTGAATGTAAATGTAATAATGGAAGTAATAAATGTGGAAATAAATGTAAATGCAATAAATGTAATAACAAAGGTAATAAAATAAATGTAATAATAAGTGTAAAGGTAATAATAATAAATGTTAAAAAACGTAAATGCAATAATAAATGCAGTAATTATGTCAAACTAATAGAATCTGTATGTATATAGAACAAGAAGATGGTTTTAATTTGTGCGAATGTACTTATAAGCGGGTCCTTTTAATAAAAAAATGCCCTTCCGGTGTCGGGTGAACGGGATCTAACCTAGGTGCGAATTTCTTAATGGTCCCTGGACTGTTTTCCCTCTTGTTTTTGGTTCATTCGTTTTTCTGTAGCCACCCGAAGAGGATGCCAGTGGGCATCGAAACTGTTGTGGAAATAAACTCTGTCTATTAGAGTGGGTTTTTATTATCATATTTTGACCTTCATGTAGAAAAGTGAAGTTTTTTGCATTTTCAAGGACCCTGTTTTTTTTAAATTTATTTTTGTTCCTGTTTAAAAGTTAAGTACTCTGTTATTTTCAGAGAAAATCAAATTTCAAACATAAACTAAAACAAAAAGAATTGTTGATACATAAAATAATAGCAATAGATAGTTATGAAAATGTACACTTCTTTTTAAATTTTAATATTAATTATTTTCTCATAAAATCTATGCACTGTACACATAAATTTATATTCTGTTAAATCACACACACAAAGCTGTGATTTACTTTTAATACTAATAATATTTGTATAATATGACAATGAAACTGCACAAAACTTTTATGAATCTTAAAGTTTTCGATATTATCCCAAATCTTTAAATTGTAAATTAAAGGCAGAACTTTAAAATCATTATAGATTATTATTAGACAAAAAATGCATAAGTAATGTTAATAGAATGTTATATAATAATGATTATTTGAATATTTATTTCAAGAAAATAATACATTTTAGATTTAAAAATTACTGTAAAAACATTAAGGTTATTTCAGAGAAATATTTGATGGTATAACAACAACAACCAGTGATCGATCCAGGGGAGGGGGGCCTTAGTGGGCTCCAGCTCCCCCATTGATAGAGAGGTTTCGCATTCCCAATGATGCTTCCTGTTTCAATCAACCACATTCTCTGAGTAGACAAGCGTGCAGGAGGTAAATATAATGTTTAGTGCATATCATTTTAAAGTGGGTACATGTGTATACATTTCTATAGTTGGTGAGATTGTGCTCGTACTGTGCCTGTACGTGAGTGTTCGTGCCTGTGCTGTGACTAGTATTCACACAAACCAGTGCGATTGGTATTGTTTTTAAAATTTTCTTTTGATTTCAAACGGCTAACCGTCGCTTTAGGCGAGTCTACCGTTGTGCGTTGTCCTGGTAATTAAGTTTGACAGAGTGAATTCGGAGTTGTCTCGTCTGTTTTGTTTGTAGGCTACACAATTTACGAGACTTAAGAATGTCATTTTACACATTTAGTGCATGAAATGAGTTATCATGCGCGCTTAGTGATTCTTCGGCAGCCCCTAGCCACGGCTTGAGATGAGATATGAAGCTCTTGACTATATTTGACAAATTGACGAAGATAACTTGAAAGTTGTCGAGTGTGTGTCCGTTTATGCCTGGCAGCCATCTTGAATCTGTCATGAGAAAAGGACAAGCCAGTCCTAGATGTCGCACTAGTGGGTGCGGGGAGACAAAAGAAGACAAGGCCTCAAGGCAGGGTTGGCAAAACCCAGCAAGAACACAAAAACCCAGCAAAAACCCAACTACCCAGCAAAAAACCAGCTGGGTTTTTGGGTTTTTACCAACCCTGCCTCAAGGGCACTACGGAAGTTTGAATAAATAACAAAGAACGTAGAGGGTAGATGAGAGCGAAATCGAAGAGCCAAGAGATTAGCCAAGAGCTCCGCCGTGAAGATGGAAGCCGATCAGGTGGGCCTTCAATGGTTCCAGAACAATCACAAAAACTCTTTCTTCCGAGTTGAGTCCCAGTCCACGCACGAAGCTTACAGACATTTCAGATAATGTCATTTCGATACAATGAACTGCTTATCATTATTTGTGCAATTAACTTTGTCTCTAAAGGACGTGTGGTTCGGTGAAAATTCCTGGTTACAGTTTACATTAATGGAAAGCAAAGATTAAGATGGATCTAAAAAATTATATATGAACCTATGACATTTTTTGAGGTCTGTTCTGTTCTCAGACGAGTCTGATTTTAATCAGTACAGATTAAATGTATGGAGGATGATTAATGAAGCCTTTCAAGACTCCTGTTTGCACCCACGGTTAAATACAGTATGTTCAGCAATCAGAAATGCTGGGAGACTAATCTGCTATTTATTTTTTTAATTTTATTAAATACATGTACAGAGTCTTGAGAATCATTTACAGTTCCACAAGAGGATTGTACCGTACGCACTCCTCCAAAAATATCACTCAGCGAAAGAGGCAAAAGGGACTGCAGTTCTTCCTTGACAACTTCAAATCAATGACATGACCCCTATACCTGTGGCAACTTTAAAGAAGCATTAATTCACTGAATCCTGGCAAAATCCTAACCATGCTGTGATACTAAAACTCATTACAAAATTTACAGTACTTACGTATACACACACACACACACACACACACCAAGATGTGTCTATAGCCCTTCTTGCAACCCGTGAAAAGGA
This sequence comes from Bathynomus jamesi, assembly GCA_023014485.1. Classification (NCBI taxonomy): domain Eukaryota; kingdom Metazoa; phylum Arthropoda; class Malacostraca; order Isopoda; family Cirolanidae; genus Bathynomus; species Bathynomus jamesi. The sequence goes on along the minus strand of JAJOZX010004456.1, from coordinate 243,479 downwards.
TACTGGATATGATTGCTTCTTTTTCTTATTTTGTCTTCATTTAAATGTTGGGTCCTCTCTTACGTACTGTAATAAAAATATTTCTGTTACAAGGTGTTTCTGACACTTTCGTATTCTGTTTTATAATTTCAGAATATTTTTAAGTTTGCTTACAAAATTACATACTATGTGTTTCAAGCATAACAAGGACACATAGAGTTAGAAAAATCTCATTTTTAATTATTAGAGAGAGTGAGAAATGGTCTTTTCGTGACACTTCATATCACCGTCTCTGGCTGGAGTAGATGTAGCATGGTCCATTGATGAAACACTAGAATACAGTGTCGAAATTCATCGTCCTGAATTTCATGTCATTCCGGGAGAAGGTGCGGATGACAAACAGAAACGTTCATTTTGTACTGAACAGAAGGACACTTTCTTTGCTTCCGAAAAAGGATTGCGGAATATGACCCTGGACCCTATTTTCTTCTTGCGCATCAGTAGTCTTACAACAAAAGCTGGTCCTGATGATAAGGGAAGTTTGTGGAGGTAGTCCCTCACTTGATGCGCAGAGTTGTGATCAGAAGCGTAATCGCTAGAATTGAGCTTTTAAATATTTTGATAAAAGTTGATGCCGTAGTTTTAATGTAGGAATGTACGAATCAATATATACCACAGAGTCAACCTTATTCTTTATGCAGTAGTATAAAACACTTACTGGTAATTTTTAAATAATCAATTTTTATAATGAAGAAATAATTAAAATAACATCTTATAATGTAAGACTAGTAAGGAAATTCACATGCTGATATAATCTCGTTGCTGTTCCGTGCGTTGGTCTCTCTTCACACGAAGGTCAAGCTGATGGCCCCGCCTCTAGGTCTGGCTTGGTGGAGGAGCGAGTTGCTTTCTTGCGCTCTCAACCGTACATAGCCAGGTACACCCGACTCATCTGGTACCGTTCTGAGCCAGACATCTAATCTTCTCTTGAAGACTTCAACTTTGGCCCCTGTAACGTTTCTGAGGTCCTTTGGAAGCTGGTTAAAAAAATTTGGCCCCATAACAACCAAGCCTATTTTCCTTTCGTGTTGAGGAGGTCCCTTGTCGGGCCTTTAATTTGGGAACACTACACATTCTGTCTTTCCTACTTTCCAGTGTTGTTTGAATGGCAGTTGGGTTTAGTTGGATTGAATTGAATTGAATAACCTTTATTAATAATAAAATAAATACATTCGTTTTACAATTTACAATGACATGAATAATTGTGAAGCTTGACTATTTATTTTATTTAATTTGATCCTTAAGCTTTAGGCTTTACTGGGCTGGGTTTTAGGTTTGGTACCAGTTTTTCGATCATTTTCCATATGTAGATTGTGGTGTACCTCTCTCTTCTTCTTTCCAGGGAGTACAGAGTTAGTTTACGTAGTCTTTCCCAGTAGTTGAGTTCTTTGCAGCCATCAATTTTGACTGTGAAATGTCTCTGCGTTTCTTCTAGTTTATTAGTTTCTTCCTTTTTATATGGGGACGTCAAAACTGAGCAGTATTCAAGTTTAGGTATAATCAGTGTTTTTAGCAGAGAAATCATTACTGTCCTGTCCCTTCTTTTGAACGTTCTTAGTACCTGTCCCGCGACTCTTTTTGCTTTATTTATCGCTATCTGATTTTGTGTTTCGAATTTCGCATCATCGGTCATTATTACCCCCAGATCGATCGCTTTCCTGCTTCTCTGAATTTCCTGTCTCTCTGGAGCATAATATGCAGTCTAAGTTCCTCTTTTCTACCATATCTCAAGAGCTGAAATTTCTCGGTGTTGAATGTCATGTTGTTGTCTTCTGACCATTTGTATATTTTGTTCGTGTCCCTCTGCAAGGCCTCCACTACATTTACATCGCTGAGTTTTCTGCTGATCTTTGTATCGTCTGCAAAGGATGTCACTATACTGTTGTTGTTTACTCCGCTATGTCTGTTAGCATGATAATGAACAGGAGTAGGGCCAGTACTGTCCCTTATGGTACTGAGCTGCGTACTTCCTATATATATAATGCAAACCTACAAGGAAAAAGAAAAAAATTATTTCAAGGTCTTTCGTGTATTCAGCAGTACACCTTGTCAGGGAATGAAGGGAGAAGGCGAGATGACGAAAATATATGCATATGTACATGTACAACAGAACAGAGAAATAAAAAAAGATTAGCACATGATTAACAAGCGTTGATTAAAAGCAAAAGACATTTTAACAAGATATTGTCAATTTTATACATTCCCGCACTGTTATTAAGATTATTTTCAAAATCGATGAATGCACATTCCAGAATAGTCCTTTCAATTATATTTGTGTTTTTAACGAGCGCTTTAGAACTATCCCACTTGATACTATGATTACATCTGTATTCTGTACATATGGTTAAACATTGCACTAAAATTATTTGCTGTTCTACGCGCATATTTATGCTGTTTTACTCTGATATCTAAAGTTTTTCTCGTTTGACCTACTGTATATATACTGAGTCACACTACTGTATGTCATCCGATCGAATACACACAACCAACCACATTATCCAGGCTCTTCTTTATTAGGCGTGCTTTAACAGTATTATTATGCTTAAAGACTACATTGATACCAATTGCTTTAAGTAAAGTCGAAAGATATTGAAAATTACCATGGTAAGGTAGGCTAAGGATATTTTTACGCTCAAATTCCTTTACAGTTAAACTATTATAATACCTATTCTTACAGTAGCTTTCCTAAGGCAGTTATCCAGAAATGGAATAGGATAACATAATTTAGTACCAATATTCGTGATATTATATAACTCGGAATTAAAAAATTCAGGACTGACAACTCTCATTGCTCTAAGAAACATAGCAGAGAAAATAGAAAATTTAATCGAGGGATGATAGTCAGAATAAAAATGCACACAAGAGTTATTATTAGTAGGCTTACGATAAACTTCAAATTTGAACTGATTAAAGCATCTCCGAATTTTTAGATCTAGAAAAGATAAGCTTCCTTCATTTTCTTTTTCAACCGTGAACTTAATAGATGGGATTAAATTGTTGAGCCTACCAAGAAATAAATCAACATCCAAATTGTTAGGCCAAAGACATAAAATATCATCTATATATCCGTACCAAACAAGATTAAAATTAACAATTTGAACAATTTGAAAATTAACAATTTGAAGTTTTTTGTAAGCCAACTCTTATGTGCATTTTTATTCTGACCATCATCCCTCGATTAAATCTTCTATTTTCTCTGCTATGTTTCATAGAGTAGGCCTATTGAGAGTTGTCAGTCCTGAATTTTTAGATTCCGAGTTACGCAATATCATGAATATTGGTACTAAATTGTGTTATCCTATTTTATTTCTAGATAACTGCCTTAGGAAAGCCAAGAATAGTTATTATTAGGGCAGTCAAAAGTTGACCGAAAAAATTAAGAAAGTTGACCTTACGAATTGAAAAAATTGACTTATAAAGTTGCCTTTACTTTCAATAATAAAAACGATACTTTAATTACTTATTCTTGCTCTTCTACATCAGTTGACCGATTGTGGTAAATTATGAAGTATTTGCCGACATTTTCTGGCAAAAAATTGCGATCCTTACTTAACAATTTATTAAGCATGGAGAAAGATCTCTCTACAGCGGCAGTTGTTGGTTGACATTGCAAAAGCTGACCATAAACTGTTGGTGAGATTTCAGGTCTACTGAGGTTAATTATTTCACAAATACCATTTGTCTTGAGTCTTGTTTCAATGTATTGTTTGACTGAACACATATCTTCGCCAAGGTTGATAGAAGAAATGGTTTCATATGCCTCTCTAATGGTGCAATCAGATGCTTCCATCCTAGTCATACAATACATACAACACAACCACATCCAAAACCAGAACGGACATAACTGAATAAGACAAATACGAGCAGCGAAGTTGCCAGTTAACCAAAAAGATGCCAATTTTTAGTTATTTTAATTATTTATTAAAAAAAATTGACTTTATTTACCTCATTGCTATTTTTTGACCTAACAGGTAAAAGTTGACTTTTGGTTGACCTATTAACTTTGGTAATATACCCCCTACAGGTGTTTTTATTGCATTTTCAGTCGTTTCAGCGAAAAGTGCCCCATAGGAAACAATTTGACTTTATTGACTTTTGACCGCCCTAGTTATTATAATAGTGTAACTGTAAAGGAATTTGAGCGTAAAAATATCCTTAGCCTACCTTACCATGGTAATTTTCAATATCTTCCGACTTTACTTAAAGCAATTGGCATCAATGTAGTCTTTAAGTATAAAAATACTGTTAAATCATGCATAATAAAAAATAGCCCGGATAATGTGGTTGGTTGTGTGTATTCGATCGGATGTACACAGTGTAGCTCAGTATATATAGGCCAAACGGGTAAAACGTTAGATATTAGGATAAAACAGCATAAATATGCGCGTAGAACAGCAAATATTTCTAATGCATTGTTTAACCATATGTATAGATGTAATCATAGTATCGAGTGGTGTAATCATAGTATCGAGTGGGATAGTTCTAAAGCGCTCGTTAAAAACACAGATATAATTGAAAGGAATATTCTAGAATGTGCATTTATCCATTTTAAAAATAATTTCAATAACAGTGCGGGAATGTATAAAATTGACAGTATCCTGTTAAAATACCTTTTGCCTCTAATTAACTCTTGTTAATCAGGTGCTAATCTTTTAATTTTTCCGTCCCGTTGTACATATGTATATATTTTTGTCATCTCGCCTTCCCCCTTTATGGTACCGACCTTCGTATTACTGCTACAGTTAAGTGAATTTTCTCAACGACCAGTTAAATTATTATTATTATTATTATTTTGTTAGTGTCATTTTTATTTTTTATATATATTAAAATCGAATGCACCTTATTGAATTTCGTATCTTTGAGATTCCTTAATCCTTTCTTCTCGCCCTTAATTCCCCTCCCTCACTTCCAGTTTCAAATTGCCTTATAAATTCATCATCTTCTGCTATCTCTTTTACCTCGCACCTGATGAAAACCTCAGATAAGCCGAAAGGTTTGTATACTCCAATAAATCCAATTCTTATTTTAGTCGCTTTATTTCCTTAATTATTGTTGGGCTACGTCGTAACACCGCTTCCAGTCGATCAGCGAAGTCAAGCGACATTGGATCTGAGTAGATGGTCATGGGAGACCGTCCACCGCGTCCAGATTATGTAGCGATCCGTGGTTCGGATCCCACGTAAAGCTGTAGGTTCCCTCCGCCATATGACCTTAGATGTTGCGAAGGAGGTTAAACAACCCCATCATTACATTTAGTTGTTGTTGTTGCGAGTTGTTGTGAAGTACTGCACACGACGTTACAAACACGAACGCACCACTTTAGACATAGGAAAAGGTATCTATCTATCTCTGATAGCTCGAAACGAACGCAAAACTTGCTACCATTTTCCTCAGGACAGTTTTATTATAATTCAATTTTCTAATTATTAAATGTATAAATATTAAATATATTGATATATTACAATGTTTCATTTATTCGAAAAACAACTCGTATTCCAAATGTTTTGCAAAATAGTTACAAAGACAGAAGGTATGTCACAATTGTCACATTGAGTTTGAGGATAAATTATCGTCACAGAAAAAAAATTTAAAAAAATTCTGAAGACTTTTTATATCCAGTCTGGGAATATTTGCAATTAATGATGAAATCCAATTACATCAATAGTTGAATGCTTAATATGATAGGCATCAAATTCTATACCAAAATATTCCTTATCATTACTACTACTACTACTACTGATACAATACTACTACTACTAATAATAATAATTCCTTATAGTTAGAGAGATAAGTAAAGAAAATATCCAAGTACAACATTTTCATCAGTAAGGACGAAATTTTAAATACTATATCTAAAAAAGTACCAAATCTGAGGCCAATAAAATTACCTTTCATGGCAAAAATGACTTTTTTTTTAAATTCCACACAAATATTATACAATAACTGGCATTCATGTTTTGAACAAATAAATACAATAGAATGCGCCAATTAGAATTATTCGAACTTAAACAGAGTAAATAAATAAGTGTTGTACAACTTACACAACCTCCAACATTTTCCTTAAATATTTTAAGAATAATAGAGAAAACAACAATGTGGAGAGAAAGTTGAAAGGAATTCATCCATTCATCGATATTCATCCATAATTGTATATTTTTTTTAATTGGGCACGAAAATTTCTATAAGAATCGTTCTGTTATTAACACATCCGTGTTAAGAGATATCTCTTAACGCGGATGTGTTAATAACAGAACGATTCTTATTCACTATTTGTGAATATAGAGTTAAAAAAAAGAAGATAAAGAAGTTAAAAGACAGAAGGACGAAGAAACAGTATAAATAATAATAATAATAATAATAATAATTATTATTATTATTATTATTATTATTATTATTATTATTATTATTACACTTCCCAACAAAAAAAATTTTTTGCTGCTGATTTAATTCTAAGACCTGTTTCTGGATAATATTGATGTGCTGATTTCAAAAATCACCTTAGATTTTGTCCATCACATCAGGTTTTCGTGCAATGCAATATGCCTATTTTGGGTGATCCATGAAGGGAGCTTATCAAAATTGATGATTTTTGAGACCTGTTAACAGCTGTTTTGCTGTTAAAATTTTATCTGTGGATAAGAAAACTGATGAAAGATCCGCAGTTCAGTAACTCAATGACCGAAACGGAGGCAAGAGCTTGGAATGCTTTTGTGGCAGTAGTTAAGAACTTCCTAGGAAACAAAAAGTCTGAAAATTATAAAGATCTTGTAAAGGATTTACTTGTAAACTTTCAGCAGTTGGGTTGCAACATGAGCATTAAAGTTCACTATCTCAACAGTCATCTGGATAAATTTCCAGAAAATCTTGGTGATGTTAGTGAAGAGCAAGGTGAAAGGTTCCACCAAGATATCAAAGTGATGGAAGAACGATACCAAGGAAGATGGGATACCCATATGATGGCTGACTACTACTGCTGGAGCCTGCAAAGAGATTGTCTTGACATCTCTCATTCTAGGAAGTCCTATAAGAGAAAATTTATCAGAACTGAAAAGTAAGAAAACAAGAAAAAGACAATGTTAAGAAAACTGGTCCCGTGCTTGCTTTAATATGGATTCATTTTTTGCTTATTTAAACACTTTTAATCACTTTATGTGTCAATATTACCATTGTATATTAAAGTTCACTCCCTGCACAATTGTTTACTTTTCCATGCTGATTCTGAGTATGTAAAAACTTATTTTTTGAAAAGAAAAAAAATTGGGCATAACCCTGCCAAAATGCGATATCTCCAAAATATCCGTATTTGATTGCTCGAAAACCTGACGTGATAGGCAAAAACTAAGGTGATTTTTTAAATCAGCACACCAAAGTTACCTAAAAACAGGTGTTAGAATTAAATCAGCAAAATTGGTGTTGGGCAGTGTTATTAGCAATATCGAAATTCTGGCAGAGTTCGAAGCTCATTGGGTAAATCAGTGAGGTCGGGGATTCGAATCCCGATAATAGTTGTAATAATAATACGGGAGTTAGAGTACTGCATGGGTAGCATTAGTTGGCTTGAGCGTTGTGCCAGTTTCTGGCCCTCCTTGTCCGGTTGTTATCATCGAGATTCGAACCCCTTGACCATAGTGTTTTTACTTCGTTTTTAGGGAAACTGGGTTACCTACTGAGATACGGAAATTGACAAATATACAATTATGGTTTAGAATTTGAAAGATAAAATTTAAGTTAAAATTAATTAAATGGTTTTTACCGCTTCTCCATTCACTCCTTTACACTCAATCGTACCTGATTTCACGTTCCACCAAGTTGATATAGGGAATGTAACCTGCGTTTTAAATCAAACGCGGAAACCTTGTTCTCTTTCAACCCCAAATAACAGCATTCATCGCGCATAACAGCATATTTATCTCGAGGTATTTTGTTAACTACTCTACAGATCATTAATGGTACATTTTACGATCTTAGTCATTTAGCTTTAAAAAAAATGCAGGGTTGAAAAATGCACGGACCTTGCTATTTTCAGCACCCTTACAAGCTGATCCCAGAGATTGTACGAGGTTGTTTTAAATGTTGGATGGCTTACACATTCATATTAGCTGTTTACTGAGAGTAGTTCTAGAGAGGCATTACAAGGTTACCGTTTAAAAATGCTTGTAGGATGCAAACTGAATTACGAAATCCTAAATAAATAGCATATAAAAGCGCAAATTATAATAAGTGCTTCTCTCTCTATATATACATATATGCATTATGCAGTATACATACAAACATTTGTATATACACATATATTTACCTACACCGCTCACACATATATTCATCCGTACTATATAGAGTAAATGTGAAATAAAATACAACAAAGTAAATATAAAAGATGAGAAAAATAAGTGAAAACACAAACATATGAAATAAGAAAACATTAAAAAACTATACTTAAAAAAATAAAAGGTATTACACACTTACAAACGACTTTGGTATACAAGTAAGAATGAACACGGAGCTCACTCGTACTTACGAGAAGCTGAATGCAAATAAATTATTGTTAAGCGTATTAAACTCTTCATTCATGGTTATAACAAAGAGAAAACAATATACAGTATATATATATATATATATATATATATATATATATAGTTTTCTCTTTGTTATAACCATGGATGAAGTTTATATATATATATATATATATATATATATATATATATAGTGGCAGAGACGTTTTCAAATACTTTAGCAATGTTCCAGCAACACAAACACGACCAAGATGACGTCACACAAGCACGACTAAGATAACGTCACAGCGCGGGACTACTTCAAGTCATCACACCTCAACTTCATTACAAGGACTTCTGGACGCACCTCGATTTCTCTCTCTTCGAAGACCAGTGACCCGAGATCTACCACCATGTAAACATCTTTTGTGCAGGCCCCATTTGGGCCTGGTGTCATTCACCTAACTTTATATAAAAACTAATCATTACCGCGCGCGTTATTAATATCAAGTCATTATTATATTGAAGTCATTAATCAAGTGTACACATTATTTCGAATGTAAACAACCAACTTACATTTTGCATCATTCATAAATCATTTATTTTGTTTAATAAAGAAAGAAAACTTATTCTATCAATCAACCTAATTAATAACATAATTTGTCTGCAAAGATCTGGTGACCTCCAGCCTTATCATTAACAATCAATTAACCATTATCATCATTATAATTATAGTGCCGACTTTACGCAATAAAGTGGTATATTATATATATATATATGATTATATCGGTTTCATAAAAAAAGTTGCCAGAATCATATCAGGTGACAAAGCCTGAGGAAATTATACTAAACAACCAAATAAACCAATGGGTGAACCTAAGCCACGATAGTTTTTACTTACTAAAACCTAACTTAACACTTGAAATATCAAGGAAGAGATCTCTCTCGATCTCTCCCCCATACGAATGAGTTGATATTTGGAATAATCTGGAAACAAATTTAAAAGGGAACGTTTCATACTGTATACCCGTTATCGTATTCATTTTAAAAAAGAAAACCTTGTATGGGTATTAGCTTTTTCCCCCTCTTCACCATTCTACCCATTTCCTATTCTCTCATTTCTCCTAAAACATTTTAACAAATGAATTTCATACGTAAATTATTGCTTTCTTTAATTTCAATAATGAATCTGAATTATTGTATATACAGTAAGTGAGATGGCCGTCTACGTACAGTATATTAATTATGTATAATGTACGTAAGTAATTATTATGTAACTCTCATTGACTCATATTTGACAGTTCTTAAGATGTTAGTGAAGTTCTATCTCCTTTATACTGAAAACAGTATTTATATTTATATTCGAATAGAGGTAAAAAAATTTGAACCGACATGTTCGGAAAAAAGTTTGCCTAGAAACATGAAATTTCTTAGGTATTTTGCTCTTCATTGTAATAATAATTAAATTTAAAAAACAAAACCCAGTCACAGTCGGGAGTTCTGTTTTTGGGGCAAACATTTTCTTTCGAAACTGTACTCGAAAAAAGGTGGCCACATTCGTGTATGTAAAAAAAAAAAAAAATAAATAATAATACGCAGTTTCTGTCATTTTGTCTAGGCTTTTGTCTGTCCGTCGTTTTTCTCAGAAACTGCTCAACGTAGTGTACTCATCATTACACCGTTAGAAACGTCTCTGTTCTGGTAGGGTCCTAAGGATATTTATCTTTTTGTTCGTACAGGCGTACGCGCATGCGCAATCGCAGCTTTTAAACGAAACCAGAATTTATTATTTATAATAATAATAATAATAATAATTATTATTATTATTATTAAACCTTTCAAATATTCCGTGCGATGATTCCTCGTTTCTAGAAGGTCAAGTTTGTCACCCCTTCTCACGCCCACGCCCGCTCCCCCCTATTATCATGATTAGGGGAAAAAGAAGATGTATAAATTATTTATATACAAATAAAAGAATGCCTTTTTCCCTACATAATAAATATATATATATCAATCCCTTCATTAATTATTTGCTAAATTTTCACTAATTGTAAAATTTGTGGAGAGTTTTATTGGTTGAAATTATAAAAAATACAATAAATTTTAAAATAATAATAATAATAATGAATGAATTAATGAATAATTGAATAACTGAATGAATTAATAAATAAATGAATGATAAGCATAAATGAATGTCTATTTATATCCTGAAATAAAAATGAAATTACACACACACACACACACACACGAAGTGTTCAAAAAGTATCCGGACAGGGTGTTTATTTTTAGAACAAGGTCACGCTTGGAGTTGTGACTGAGCTAAACATGTCTCTTCATGTCGAGACAAGTTGACTGATAGGGTTGCACTTCATTGTGTAGCGTCAGTCCACTGTGGTGAGCCGATAAAGTTAAACGTGTTTTGTTTCGCGGCGATTTCTTACGATGAGGTCATGTTACTCGTTTTTTTTTTTACCGTGAAGGTGTGGTGCACCATGAATATGCTCCACAGGGACAAACAATCAACAAGGCATTTTACATTGGAGTTTTGAGACGTCTACGTAAGGCAGTTCGGAGAAAACGGCTGCAGAAGTGGGAGTCCGGAGAATGGATGCTTCATCACGATAACGCACCACTGTCGCACCAGTCGCACCATCTCACTCGTCGCAACTTGTCCAGCAATTTTTGCCCCCCCCCCCCTCCCCAAGTACAGCAGCCTCCATATTCGACGGATTTGGCTCCGTGCGACTTTTTTTGTTTCCAAAGCTCACACAAACCCTGAAAGGACACCGATTCGATGATGTTGAGACCATTAAAAGGAATTTGACGGAGCAGCTTTTGGCCATTCCGAAAAGTGCTTTCGAAAAATGTTTTCAACATTGGCAGAATCGTTGGGCAAAGTGTGTGGCTTCAGAAGGAGAGTGCTTTGAGGGAGATTAAGCCCCAAACCCTGTAAGTACCATATTCTGTCTAAATCGCATCAGTCCGGATATATTTTGAACAAACCTCGTGTGTGTGTATATATATATATATTATATATATATATATATATATATAATATATATATATATATATATATATATATATTATATATATATATATATATACAGGGCCGGATCTAGAAGTTGCGAGGCCCTAGGCAGCTCTAGAAATTGCGAGGCCCTAGGCCTATATATATGAAAATATGGACTTAATTACACTGGTCAACAAAGATTTTTCATCAGAGTAAAATTTGTGTTGGCTGGATAGCATGTTTCACGCTGATTCCAAAACTGCATTCAGATTTTTTCTAGCACGTATAGTTTTCAAGATGAAGGCATAATATAAAAACACAGATTTAACCATTTTAAAAAGGCAAAATACTACTATTTCAACATTTGATTGTATTTATTTTATTGTGTTTTTTAGTTTATTCATCTTATTTATTTCAATTATCTTAATTATACATCTTATGTATTTCAGGTGTGAGCTTTTACGTCTAGCAGCATTGTGATTCAGGCAACAACGCCGTGCTTTGTGTGTCAAAAGATCAGTCCAGTCCAAGAACTTGTTGTGTCAAGTTGGTGTACATTTTTTTTGAATTTATAGTTTGCTCAGGTCAGTCAACATGCCTCGACAATGTAAGAATGACCCCGACAAGTTCTGTTTCGTATGCGGCCAGTTTGACAACTAAAACACAGCGACGAAGTATTACAACCGACATTAAGAAAATATACAAGCTATACTTTGGTTGCCATCTAGGTGACCAAGATAAACCATGGGTGCCACATCAAATCTGTTCTGGCTGTTCAAATGGATTACGTGATTGGCTTAACAAAAAGAAAGCTTCAATGCCATTTGCCATACCCATGATATGGAGGGAGCCGAGAGATCATCATGAAGACTGTTATTTTTGTAGTGTGAACTTAATGGGGTTTTCTGCCAAGAACAAACACCAGATTGTATATCCAAACTTGGATTCAGCACGTAGACCAGTAAAATATGATGAAACATTGCCCATTCCAATTCCCCAAGTGATAGGCTAGATTCTATCATAGATGACATGGAAAGTGATGAAGGTGCAACTGGCGTTTCCGGACCATCTACAGAACCAGAGTACACTTTTGAAGGTAGACATTTAGAGCCTAAAAAGTTAACCCAAGGACAGTTGAATGATCTTGTTAGAGACTTATCGCTGTCTAAAGAGAAATCAGAGCTTCTCGCCTCAAGACTCAAGGAGAACAATTTACTTGAGAACAATGTTCGTATTAGTTACTACCAAAAGCGGAATTTTGAATTAACAGCATTCTTTTCAGTAGACGGTCCTCTCTGTTATTGCCATGACATCAATGGACTATTTACAGCCATATCTCAGACGTATGTGGCATCTGAGTGGCGCCTCTTTATTGATTTGTCGTAGAGAAGCCTGAAAGCAGTTCTTTTGCATAATGGTAATATAATGCCATCCATCCCCATTGCCCATTCCGTCCATCTAAAAGAGACATATGACAATATGGATATACTGTACTACTTAAGGCAATCAAATACGACAGTCATCAATGGAATGTTTGTGGAGATCTAAAAGTTATAGGAATGCTTATGGGTATGCAGTCAGGATTCACAAATGGATATGTGAAAACTTTCTTGGAAGCAACAAGTCACCTGCGTATAAGGATGGAGTCAAGAACCTCCTTAATGCCTTCAAAGAAATGGAGTGTCGAATGTCGTTAAATATTCACTTCCTGCATTCCCACTTAGATTTCTTTCCTGAAAACCTTGGTGCAGTGAGTGACGAGCAAGGGGAGCGCTTCCATCAAGATATTCAGATGATGGAGAAGCGCTACCAAGGATATTGGAATGAAAGCATGATGGCGGACCATTGTTGGATGCTGTATCGTGACAATCCAGGCCAAATTTACAAAAGGAAATCACACTCACAGCGCTTTTAATAAAATAATGTGTATATATTCTTTATTTATAAGTACATTGAATAAAGTATATGATGTATTTGTTGTTTAGCATTCCTAAGTGTGATCTATACATCCATAAATTTTCTTATAGCAATATCAAAAACTTAAAAATATCAAAACCAGTGTATCTATATAACTCTACGTGCTAGAAAACAAATAAAACCAGATTTGGAATCCGCGCGAAAAATGCATTAAGAAAAGTGTGATCATGTTTGTGATGAGAAAAAAAAGTTTCATTTTGTTGGCCAGTGTTATCGGTACTATACCAGCAATATTAGAATCTCGCATAGACAGAACTATGCCAGCATTTAAAAATTAAACCAAACCAAAATAATCACGCATGGAAATTGTATAAGAAATATAAATAAACCATACAAATAAGTATAAATTATAATATGAATCAAGATTTGTATCGAAAATATAAGACAATGATTTCTAAGATTTATATAATATTATAGGTAATGACTTTCCATAGTACACAAACGTTTTTCATATGTGATGTATAAGAGATGTTGACATTTCATTTTTTATAATAGCGAGCGATCGACTTATCAGGCTAAATATTAATGCTTTAATATTTGGTTCAGATGCTCCTTGAATATTACAGCAATGCTTTTCTACTTTTCTTCGAGCTAAACTCTTCAATTAATTGAGAATAATCTAATGAATTTGTTATATCGTTTTCTATTGATAACATAGCTAATGATTGCAATCTCGCTTGAGACATGGTGGAACGCAAATATGTTTTAATAAGTTTGAGACGCGACAAACTTCTTTCAGCCGAAGCAACAGTAACTGGGATGGTTAATACTATTCGAAGTGCAACATAAACATTAGGATAAATCTTAGAGTGCTTTGAGGGAGATTAAGCCCCAAACCCTGTAAGTACCATATTCTGTCTAAATCGCATCAGTCCGGATATATTTTGAACAAACCTCGTGTGTGTGTATATATATATATATATATATATATATATATATATATATATTATATATATATATATATACAGGGCCGGATCTAGAAGTTGCGAGGCCCTAGGCAGCTCTAGAAATTGCGAGGCCCTAGGCCTATATATATGAAAATATGGACTTAATTATCGGTACTATACCAGCAATATTAGAATCTCGCATAGACAGAACTATGCCAGCATTTAAAAATTAAACCAAACCAAAATAATCACGCATGGAAATTGTATAAGAAATATAAATAAACCATACAAATAAGTATAAATTATAATATGAATCAAGATTTGTATCGAAAATATAAGACAATGATTTCTAAGATTTATATAATATTATAGGTAATGACTTTCCATAGTACACAAACGTTTTTCATATGTGATGTATAAGAGATGTTGACATTTCATTTTTTATAATAGCGAGCGATCGACTTATCAGGCTAAATATTAATGCTTTAATATTTGGTTCAGATGCTCCTTGAATATTACAGCAATGCTTTTCTACTTTTCTTCGAGCTAAACTCTTCAATTAATTGAGAATAATCTAATGAATTTGTTATATCGTTTTCTATTGATAACATAGCTAATGATTGCAATCTCGCTTGAGACATGGTGGAACGCAAATATGTTTTAATAAGTTTGAGACGCGACAAACTTCTTTCAGCCGAAGCAACAGTAACTGGGATGGTTAATACTATTCGAAGTGCAACATAAACATTAGGATAAATCTCACTTAGTTGTTTTTGCACTATATAAACAAGGGCATTTCCGAGATCTGTTTTCTCAGGTATAAACCTGCAAAGTACTTTAAGTTCTTCATAGAGTTCTAAATCATTAATATCACTTGAACAGAACGCGCAAAACGGCTTGAGCGAGGCCCCCTTTGGCGCGAGGCCCTAGGCCATGGGTCGGGGAACTTTTTTGGGTATTACCCAAAAATCTATTTGAGTAAAATGAAATTACCCCCAGACTTCAAAGTAAACAAAAACAAGCCAATTGCTCTTAAAATTGTTGCATATGGTGTCTCTCATACCGCACGCATTATCCCCAAAATTTTTAAATGTACCCCATTTGGGGTAATTTACCCCTGTTCGCCGACCACTGCCCTAGGCGATCGCCTAGTTCGCCTATAGCTAAATCCTGGCCTGTATATATATATATTATATATATATATATATATTATAAAACCACGAAGGGAAAAGAAACACAATATATATATATATATTATATATATATATATATATATATTTATATATTTATATATATATATATACACAGGTTGGGTAAAAAAAAAGTGAACCCTTAGAGGTAAACTATCATATTAAAAAAAGGTAACGGGACCAGAGCTCCCAAACTTCATAGATGCTTACCTTAGCATGTTGTTCGTCTTAATTGAGAAGTTGCTCGATGTGTCTCCCTTCCTGCTCAACGCAGGCCTCCAAACGTGGACGCCACTAATCAATACTCCTGTTTACATATCGTTGAGACACCTTCTCCCAGCCGAGCAGAATTCTTTCGCGTAGTTCATCTGTGTCTCTTATATTGGT